>JAWPHD010002786.1:0-241072 GCA_037043455.1 Cyrtodaria siliqua | reverse complement strand
ACAAAAGGATTGACAATAGGGCTACCGCCTTGGAACGGTCAGTGGCAAAAAAGGCCGCTGGGGGTGTTAAACCTGTTCTAGGGTGCACCAAACCTCACACTTATCCTACTTCATCCCATTAAAACAGGACAGTGTAAATAAAGAAATCCCCGCCATGATCTAATATCTAACCAACAAGGCAGCATCAATAGGCAATATAAGTAAAACACAAATATGCTCGTGTAAATATAATACAAAAATAAAAAAAAGCCTAGAAAGCCACAATGAAGGTACTCAATGACTTGGCAGAAGCCAGAGCAACAAGAGAATAAACCATTAAGGGCACGACAAGAAAGATCATAAACAAACATCAAACACCACCGTCCCAATGGGCTTTAGGTAGGCGTCATCATAGGGTTCACAGCCTGTTCGGTCATCGTACAATTAAAGAGGAAAGCATAGTGGCGAACTGTAAAAGGGCCCACCACCTTGCATGCAGTAAGTTGCAAAATGATAGGGTCATAACCTCCTTTGATAAACTTTTTAACAAGTTTAACAAAGATAGTATGAAAATGATCATGACCAAGAATCTAACGAAGTTTATAAATCACATCACCATAGAATTCAGATGGAAGCCAGCAGAAAATAATAACATTATCAGCTATAATAAAATTGTACTTTTCTAAAAGTTGAAGCACAACTGTATCATCTTTCATATTACCCAGTGCTTGAAGAGATGAACGGGAATCAGGCAATATTATGACATTATCCTCGTCAGATTCCTGAAAATAATTTAAGGCAAGTTTAATTGCCTTAAGTTCAGCTGAAAAGATATCGGCCTTGTTAGGCAGGCGTCTCTTTATGCAGTGTTTGTGAACAACAGCTGCTGCAGCTACCTTATCTCCATCTTTAGAAGCATATGTGTATATATGTTGAAAGATACTGTATTTCGATATAATTTCATTAAATTTGCTTTGAAAGATAGTAGTCTGTACTGGATTTGTTACTAAAATAAAGATCAAAAAAAATTGTTGGTGTTTCCAAAGTCCACGGTTGAATTTGTCGTACTTTGTACTTGTCAAACAAAATTAGATCGATTTCAATGTCTCTTAATTTTGATTTAACACGAGACCAAATGGTCGAGTGGCCTTCATTTTTCGATCAAAAAGAGGTTGATAATTAGGGTTAAGAACGGTATCGAACGTGATGGTTTATTAGATTCAACATATAGACTTTCGGCTGTTTATGTACGAAAGGCACCTAAGGCGAGTAATCCAGCTTGGATCTGATATGAGATCAGTGTAGTTGTAAAAGTACTTTTCGAGCTGCTCCTCAATTAGTGTTTGCAACAACTTTAAGTAAATTAAGAGCTTTAAGGTATTTTGCCTTCAAGAATTTAAGGTGTGGTATAAACGTTAATTTACCGTCAAAAATAAGACCAAGGAATTTAGTATCATCCACTACTGGTAATGGTGACTCATCTAGTTTTAGATGAGGGTCTTCAGGATGTTTACGTAGTTAACAAAAATGCATACAATTAGTTTCAGATTTAGAAAATTTACAAACATTTTCATCAGACCAGGTCTGAAATTTATTTAGACGTCGTTGTAATTGTCTCTTAATAATAGTATTCATGTTTTTTCCAAGGTAACATAGAACAAAGTCGTCAACATATAGAGAACAATCCACACCAGGATTGATGCTTTTAACTATACTGTTATTTTTTATATTAAAAAGGGTAACAGAGAGTATGCTGCCCTGTGGCACACCTAACTCAAGTTCATGAATATCAGAGAAGGTTGAACCCATTTGGAAACGAAACTGTCTATCATCTAAGAAATTCTCAATAAAAATAGGTAATCGGCCTCTAAGACCAAGGTCATAAAGATCATTCATATAACCCCACTTCCATGCAGTATCATAAGCTTTCTCCAAGTCAAACAAATACAGCGACTAGATGTATTTCTTTATGGAAGCTTCCCTTATAAATGATTACAATCGAATGAGATTGTCTGTTGTGCTTCGTTGGCCCCGGGATCCACTTTGATATTCTGTTATCAGTTTGTTGGATTCAAGGTACCAAACGAATCTCTCATTAATCATTCGTTCCATGGTTTTGCATATGCAACTCGTTAAAGCAATAGAGCGATAATGATCATATCCAGGTGTGGTGACTGGAATAACGATTGCTTCCCGACAAGAATCGGGGAAGTTTCCCATCACGCAAACCTTATTAAATATATCAAGAAGTGTAGAGAGACAGGTTTCAGGTAAATGTTTTAATAATTGATAATGGATATCATCAGGACCAGCTAATGTATCATGAACCTTTTTCGGGGATTCTCGAAGTTCTTCGAGAGTGAACAGTTTCTTGTATTTCTCCACATTTTTCGACTTGAAATTCAGCTTCTTCTGTTCTGTAAGTTTCTTTTTTTTTAGAAAATTTGGTTGATAATTTTCAGAAGAAGAGTTTTTAGAAAAAGCTTCTCCAAAGTGTTTGTAATATCTTTGATGTATTCATTATCAGTTTTAAGATGATTTACACAAATATAGTTACCTTTAACGTTTATTTTTAGGACGAGGTCCCACGTCTTCTTAAGAGATGAGCGAGAGTTCAGCCTAGAGACATAATATCTCCAGGAGTCCCTCTTAATTTCCTTAATAGTACGACGGGCTTGCACGAAAAACTTCAATGCAGCTTTACGATCGCGGACTGCCTTTATGCAGTCATCATTGTACCATGGTTTCTGAGGGCGTTTTGAATTTGCCGAGGTTTTTGGAATATTTGATCAGCTATATCATGAAGGGTTATGGTAACAAAGAGTAGTTGCGTCTTCGACATCCACGAAAACGGAAGGCTTTAATTGTTCCTCACAACGAGTTGGAAACGTATCCCAATCGGCTTTGCGAAGTTGGCATCGTTGCGTTTTTTCGAGAAGTGGAGGGCCGATATTTTCAAGAAATAAGGAGAAGTGGTCACTTCTACATAGGTTACCAACACTCCACGAAAAATCCATCAAGAGCGTTGGATCGCATATTGTTAAATCAGTGGAAGAATGAGAGCCTGTAGCTGTATGTAAATGTATGTGATTTGTTATCATTAAAAAGACATAAATTGTTTTTGGCTAAGAAATCCTGAACTGTCTTGCCTTTATCGTAAATATCTCTACAACCCCAAATGTAGTTGTGGGCATTAAAATCACCCAAGAATATAAAAGGTGATGGTAACTGTGCAACTAGGTGATTTAGATATTTAATGTCTAGTGCAGAACTGAGTGGTAAATATAAGGAGCATATTGTTATAACTTTGTGCATTGTAACACTGTCCGCAACAGCTTGTAAATCAGTTTTCAACGCAACAGTTCTGTGAGGAATGATTCAATTCAAAAGAATCGAAACTCCTCCAGCAGCATTATCATTTGTATCACAAATATATTTATATAATGAATAGTTTTAAAAGATATCTTATCACTAGTCTTCAATAAAGTTTATTGATGAAAAAATTCAACAGTGCTGTGTTTCTTTAAAAGTAAGCTGATTTCATCATAATTAGGCTTTAAACTTCGGCAGTTCCACTGAAAGACCTTATATGATTTGATAATGCTACGGTGGAAGTAGGTGTTTACGGCCTTTGGAGTTGGCAGACTTCGGAGACTTTGGAAGATCCATATTTGTTGGATCATCAACCTTCATCTCCAAGTCTCCAAATCTGTTGTGCAGTCTAAGTGGATCATCGGATACTTTCGACTGCTTCCCCATCCCGGAAGAATTCTTTTTCCTTACTGTCCCATCTGTGGCAGCAATTCTGCGTCGTGACGAATTCCTGGAAGAGTTCGTAGGATTTGACGAACCCATGGAAGAGTTCGTTGAGTTTGGTGGACTTTTGGTTGCACCAGAGTTTGCCGATTTCGGAATAGATGAAGTAGATGTAAGAGTTGTTGAGGATATAGAAGGAATGTTATGCCTGGAAGCCACAAGAGGTTTTGGAGCCACAGGCGACTTATTTAAGTGGACAACAGTTTGAGAAATAGAAAAAGATCGGACAGGGAAAGTAGCATTCAAGGAGGACAGTCAACCACAACACACAGAAACAAACACGCAAACAGACAAACAAGAAGGCAAAAGCAATATTAAATGCAAACGACATCACAAACACAAAAGGGTTGACAAAAGAGCTACCGCCTTGGATCGGGCAGTGGTAAAGGAGGCCACTCGGGGTTTAAACCGGTTCTAGGGTGCACCAAAACCTCACACTTACCCTACTGTGATCTCATTAAAACAGGACAGTCTAAATAAATGCAGTACGTTGCAAAATGATAGGGTCATAACCTATTTTGATAAACGTTTTAACAAGTTTAACAAAGATAGTATGAAAGTGATCATGACCAAGAATCTTACGAAGATTATAAATCACATCACCATAGACGTCAGGTTGTGATAGTCCTTGTCGCAGAAGAGTCCTTAAAATACTGTTATATTTGGAAAGAAGATAAGGGTTAAGATAATAAAATTTTGCAAAGGTTTTACGAAGTTTATGGTAACGGTAACCCTGATTGAATAGCTTTTTAGTTATACAAAGATTACGAATATTAAAGTTCTCAACTCGAGTACAAGCTCTTGAAAAACGAATAAGTTGAGACACATACACCACATAAGAAGTTGCTCGGGGAACATCCCCATCCAAGTGGGGATAATTAACAATGTCAAAATTAAAATCATCTCTCTTGTCATAGATTTTGCTAATTATTTCAACATTTTCAATCGAGAGATCTAAATCAAGAAAGGAAGCGTTATTATCAGATATATTAGCTTTGTTATGCTGAAGTTCTTTAGGATAAATATGATTAACCATAATTGGAAAGAAATGGTTGTCAATGTTCAATATGTCATCCAGATACCGAGAGGTGTCACAGTTTGAGAAGCTGAAGATGTTTTAGAGGAGTTCTGAATAGAGAGTGGAACAGTAGTAAACTTGTCGGAGTCTATTGGCTAGGTCAGCATGGTCTGCGCCGCGATATATCTGGTAGCTGGTTTCTCAACCCTACTCACATCTTCGGCGTACCATTTGCCAGATGGAGTGGGCGAAGTAAGACTCTCAACAAGTTTCCTAGCTTGTGGGAAAGAATAGTTCTTTTCAATCTTAACTTTTTGTAATTCCCTCTCGTGTTTCCACTTCGGACAATCCTTAGAGAAAGCCCCGTGGGTCCTCTTGCAGTTAGGCGGGATGTTTGCAATTAGCGAAGTCGTTATGACCCTCCTGGCCGCAAATGGCACAGAAGGGAGCAGCTGGCTTGCATCTCTCTCTATGGTGACCAAAGTGTTGACAATTGAACCAACGAAGAGGATTTGGGATGTAGGGGCAACTGGTAGAAGGATATATTCAGTCTTGATGGTCTTCGGAAGATTTGATGTGCTGAAAGTAAGCACAAAAACAAGTATTGGTAGGAGTGAGTTTGCCACCCCGCCTCGTACTGATACGCGTTGCCTCAGTCACACCTTGAGACTTAAGATTATGAGTCATTTCTTCAAGAGTGCAGTGTTCTAGTTATTTGGAGCGTACTATACCCTTTGAAGAACTGAGAGAAATGTGAGGAATAACCTCAACATGGATGTTTACGAAAGTTTAAATTTTAAGGAGATTGTCAGAGTGTGATTGTTTGGCACACACAACAAGACGTTTTCCATTATTGAGTTTTTTAACACTCAATGGCTCACCGGCGATACCAGGTAAAGCCTTGGAGATAGCAAAGGGAGAGCGTCTAGTGATAGGTATGTCATCCTCTAGAGAGATAATATTGAGAAAACGTTTTGCCGTTTGAACAATGCATAGTACCTAGATTTAAACTAATTTGAATTATATCAACATGTTGTTGGGATTAACATTTTAGTCTGAAATGGATAACAAATGATCATTCTTCTCTTTAGGTAAGTTGTTCTTGATAAAATTCAGTGTATCAGTTTAAATTGAATGGTTATATCTAGCACATAAAATCTCTGTGGAAGTCCAGACATAAAAAAGGCGGGGGACGATGTATATCAAACATCGTCTCGCCGTTCGTAGTTATGTATTTTATGCACTAATTATGTCATGTACCTGTAAAATTTCATATCGTCTGGTTTCACAAAAGTGAGGAAAAACCCTGCGGTGACTGGTTTTGGGTATTGGTACTGATTTCTTTTAATATAACACGACATCTCAACTCCGTAGTCTACACATGCATAGTACATGTCTTCTGACGTTGCACCTAACATAAATGTCAGTCAAAATCAATGGTGAAAAATGTTATTGAAATATATGTATATGTTAAGTCATTTACATACGAAGCCATGCAAGTGCAGTGTCCGCACTGCACAGATCCGTCCTTTTCCTTGATTCAACTTTACATACGCAGCCATGCAAGTGCAGTGTCCGCACTGCACAGATCCGTCCTTTTCCTTGATTCCAACCCAGGCCTGGTGTAACATTTACAGCCTGAGATCTTTTCACCTTTCCAGCTATGATTGAGTAGCCTGTTGCACTTTTTCTATAGAATCATGTCTGAACCCAGCCACTAATAAAAATGTACATGATTTTAATGACTTATAACCCTTCATGTTGTCCATTGTAAAAGGGCCTGGCGTTTGTATTGAATATGAAAAATTGATCCAGACTCGACACTTGGCCACAATTTAACATCATCTGTCCACGAGGTCTTCACGTTCTTACATGATCGCTGAAACTGTAAATCAGGATCCTCGTCTGCATTAAATCCTAATTCCGCTAACTTCTCAAAGTATCATTCCTTACATCATTCGCTAATGTGTCACTATTTAACGTTTTTAACTAATTTTCACAAAAATAACGATAAACGAAAATCAAACCAGTTTCATTATTTACTTTCAGTTTACTTCCGTATGTGGTTTTGCCCTGCGTACTGCGCATGCGCGAAAACTTACATCCGTTGTTAAGGTGTCAAAGGTTGGTACATTGATCTATATCTGATGTGTTCAATAATGAACCAAGTCACTAACTCAACTGAAATCGTGTAATGGATTGTTTGTGTTTAACCTTTTCAAATGCCGTAGACATTCATTTGTTTGATTCATTAAAACGATTAAATTGACTGTTTCGTAAAACAAAACATGATTTAATTAACTGCCGTGTGGTTGATCAGTTCTTTAAAGAGTTTAGCAATATGTAGCCAACGATTGCAGTTATTCATTCTAGAGGCATATATCCTTATATTACAATCGAAAGAATTATATACTGGCTTATACTAGTGCAAGATATTTTGTTAACACATGAGTGCTACATGTAAGTAAAGCATGAGCTTCTGTAATCACAACCCATTTAATACTCCCCGTTTAGTAATATTGTATAAAACATATCTGTCACACGACTGCATACATTTTACAACATTAGTGCATACTTTCGCATCGTTCCGTTTACTTTGCATTGAGCTAATTGTTCAGTATTTGACCATACTTAAGGTTGATGAAACAAATTGACGAAATTATTGAAATTGTCTAAAGAATGGTAAACTATCGTCATTAATTCATTTGTTCAGTATATAAATCAACGTACTAAGAACATGGTTAAAGTGTAATAACAAGTAAAGCATTACATGGTCCTGCCTTAATACCATTAAGTGACGGGAAAGCGTATATTAGCAGGATTTTATAACGGATATTTCGACAATAAAACACGTTTTTAAACGTTTTCCATCCTTGGAGAAGGGGTTGGATGGAGTATGAAAGTTAATACTCGGACCATATAATGAAGACAACATATTAAAGATGATTCTAACACGACCTCCTCAGACTTTCACATACACAAAGAAGAGAGACAGCTGTATGTTATTCTACGATAAAATAAAGCTGTTCCATTAATTCCCCGCTTACATTTCATCCGTTAGAAGCGGCACGTTACATGACGTCACTTGGTAAATATACGTCACGAAGACAAACTCAGCAGTAATTTTAATGAAATGTTAATTACAACAAACTTGCCATGCTCCCAAACCGTGCACACCCCCCAAAAAAAGACCATCCTATACATCAGTACATATAACATTAATAAGCATCTTGAACAAGGTGAGAATGTTTGACGTCATACAGCACAAGCTATATGACGTAAACAATGACTTAATTGTTTGTCACGTGATTACTAGTGTATTGAAACACAGAACTTTGCATACGAGGGCGCCCAATGGAACAGCCGGTAAACGTAGCAGCCTGATTACCTTGACCTCCGAGATAATATATAGTGCCCCAACAATAGCGTACACAATGGGGTTATTGTTGTGTTAGAATCGAAATAATAAATACGTACCTGTATTTTATCGGTGAATAAAATACAGTTTGTCGTTCGGATGTGAGTAATTAAATCACTCGTGCTAACGCACTCATGATTTAATTACTACGCATCCGAACTCCAAACTGTATTTTATTCACCGATAAAACACAGGTTCATATTTATTATTTCTTAAACAAAGCCCTACTGGTGTGAAATAACAAAACAAACAATTGGCCACGGAAAATGAAAAGTAAGATTTTAGCATCACTCGTAATCAGAAAAAAAGTGGCGATTCCAGACAAAAAAAACAACATAAACAACATGTAAACAACATGGTGTTTAACGTTTGTCATCATAATGTTCAGAGAGCAGTCCGAAAAGCTATTTTTGATATAGGAAAATAGCAGCCTCACTATATGAAAATATCACTGTAACACACATAAACTAAAATGTATACTCAACAAATTAGCTTCCTCTCTCCTACTCTTTTAATGCAATACCAAATTGATAGGAGCATTACCCGGACATGTTCATTTTGTACAATCTGTTATTGAGCTAGCTTATGGGAAACATAATTAGTTTAATTCCCGATGGAATTCAAGATGACGATTAGTTTGTATTTCCAAATGATTGGCAGAGAGTATTATATAGCGTAAGCACTAAATGAACATAGAACGTAAATCAAAACATACAGTTACATATTTGCTAACGAATGTATGTTAATACATTGAAACCAAACTTGCTTGTCTACTCTTTTTTTTTTCATATCGTGATAATCAGAAAACATGCCAAATGTAAAAAAAGAATAATCTGCTATGCCAAGCTAACATATACATACACAAAAGTAAAACTATAAGGTGTATTTCAATATGCTTAGAATAGATGTTGAGTTGGCATCACTTATTTATTTCAAAATGGCTGCGATACAGATAATAACGATGCTTAGACTACCTAGGTGCGATACTTAGACTTCCTAGGTGCACTTTATTCAATGTGCATCAATACAATACGTTTAGGTTGAGTTAAATATATTTTATTCACGGATATATAAAAATATCTTATGATAATTAGTTATTACGAATATACTTACATTGTGTATCAAGTAAACATAGCGCTTATGTGAATCTGTTTCATAGATCTAACAAAATATATGGCAGACCTCTTCAGACGTCATAATTAATCGAGCTGGGCTTGGCGGGTGGAATGAACAATATTTTTATTCTTATTTTCTTAGCAAAGTACATCTATGGAAATTAATATTAATTGCGTCTATAATCTGATTATTGGAAATAAAACAAAAGGAAAGGAGAGTGTATTGTTGGTCTATTTTCTCAGTTTCGAGTTGTCGTGAATCGAACTAGGTACAATGTATCCCTTTTTTAAAGTCGGTTTACACACGCTTTAAATATATATATATATATATATATATTTAAGTCGTAAACCATATCTCATAGTTTGCAGGTTAATTCTATAACACATTTCGTTAATATTAATACATAGCACGACGACTTACTGCTACAGTTTGAAGCAGATATTTGTGTGTGACATATCCTCGTCTGTCTGTTGATTCAGAACCTCTACAATAACTACGCTACGATACACTCCACCTAGAGTATCAAGTAGGATAAGGCTCTGACATTATTGCGATTGATGTTGATTTAAATGGTATTACTATTTACTATTAGATTTATTACCAGCTAACCTGTAGGCCTTATTGCCTACCAACAGTTCCAAGTCGGTAACACTGTACACTTTGCGTTGTTTTTTAGTTTAAATTTTTTTAAATTTTTTATTTACTCTTAGTTTGTGTGAAAGTGTTTACCATCGCGTTTGGGTGCAGTGATTTATATACGACCTTTTTTCTTATTTAGGTTACGTTGGACATCAGAACAGTAATCATTTTCGTCGTACTTTAATGGCCTGCATCAGCGTCCAAGTCTTACTAATGCTATTAAACGCATCATATGAGTGCCTATGTTGTGTGCTTATGTTCACCAATCGAAGTTTCTGCTTTGTGTGTTAAATAAGTAATATTGTTTAGACGTTATCGTAAATTAATCATTGAATAATTGCGCATGGATCATTAGGCACTAGGTAGTTAGCTAGCCATTACAGACAATATCGAACGTGACAATGAATGGATAAGGCGGACAATATAATAACGACAATGCGAGGCAGTCATCACATATCAAGTCAGTGAGTACCCTTTGATTGTACAATGACCAGACACAGTGTCAGCCGTATAATGATGTATGCCTTATACTGAAAATAAAGGAAACGTTTAAGGTTTGTCGCTAATTGTTTCTCGTCTTGTCCTCAACGGTGTATTCTCTAGCTTCTGCAAAGTCAGAGAGTACTTTGTGTATTTCTTTATAGGCATTTTCATATTCATATATAATGTATCATATTATTTTTCTGCTCTACTATTGCCTATTAATGCTAGTTTGCTAGATGATATAGCTTGACTGCGACATTCGCATTTACTCCGTCCTGTTCTGACGACACTAGCGTAAACTTTAGGTTTGATGCACCTCAAGGCCTGGTTTAAAACCCAGGCTGCCTTTTGATCACTGATAGTACTTAAGCAGTGCTCATGTTGTCAGTGATTGTATGTGTAAGGTGTCGTATTATTTGCTTCGGTTATCCCAGTACTTGCTGTTTGTTCTAAAGGCCTGACATTCGATGCCTTCATTCTGTGAAAACTAAATTTCCTGTTCGACTTTCTGATTTACTCTCCCTCTGTCATCCAATATCCAAGTATGACATTAAGTTTGAAATCTTTGATGCAGTACTAGTAATCTACTGCGGTAGGTGATTAATTATCTGTCCAGAAAACACACTTTTCTTTGGTAATTATCCACTTGACACAAAATAATACTTGAATGTGAACATGAATGTTGACGACCATAACGAAGCCTATCATTATCAAATTAAAGCTCTTGTAATAAATGTCAATGCCAGATAAATGTCTAGCAGTACTACGTATGTCAAGTACAGATTGTGTGTCTACTTAAAATTAAAGCAATCATTTTCGGACATGGGTCATCAACTAAGAACACTATTATCTTCGAAGATGAAATAATGTTTCGTTTGAATTATATGAAGGTGATAATTCAAATTATGCTAAACTATTACTCTAACGACTATTCTTAAATGTCGTATATGTTGTTTTACAACATTGAAGAGTAACCCATGTATGCATATAAATGTTAACATCATACAATTAACACATTATTCTAACGACTTTTGCTTATTTATGTATATGTTAGGCTACAACACTATAACTATTAAGCCACCCATGTATACATACTGACGGTCAATGAAAACGAACCATTAACTCCATGTGTTGTTTTGCTGTAGGATTATTCGCAAACAATTTGGAATAAAACTGCTAAACCAATATTTTCTATTTTTTAAGTATTTAATCTAGATACCTAATTTGGCTTAAATGTTTATAAGTAGGCTTCTGAGACAAACAATTAACGCAGTTATTTACCTTGTCATTTAACATGGTTTACTATGGATAAACATGAAAAGGAAAAAAGCTGTTTTACCAAATTTCAAGCTTCATTAAGCTGTCTCGGAATAAATTACAATTGGTTCTACTGGCCTTGTTACTGTTTGAATTCTGACAGTATTATACAATGGTTGCTTTTGAATAATGATTTCTTTGTGGAATATAGCTGAAGAAATCCGCAAATGCACGTGCATTTCAAATTCTAACTTTTAGAAGGATTTGTTTTGTGGTGCGTTTGCATTGACCGTGATTATATATTTAAACACAGTCGTTTCATGATACGCAGTGTTACATTCATCATTCATTAGATTGGGGTGGGATGGGGTAGGGTGGGGTGGGGGATAGAAGGATTGTGTGTCAGATATGGCAGTATCAAACTATATTTTCATAAAGTGTCTTCAATTATCAAAATATAGGGGCAAGGGGGATGTATTTGGCTCAAGTTTGGCTAGCTTTAAAACAAATTAAACTTTAGTTAATATAAACACTCAAACAAAGTTTGACATATGACCCAGGGTCGGGGCCAAATTTGACCAAGGGTCATCATTTGAACAACTTGGTAGAGGACCATAAGCTGAGAGTAAATACAAAATATTAATCAGTTGACTCTTGTAATTTCAGAGAAGTCGATTTTTTTAAGTTTGTCCCTATATAAGTCTATGTAAAACATGTGATCCCGGGGACAGGGCCTTTGACTCCAGGGTCAGCATTTGAACAAACCTGGCAGAGGACCATAAGCTGAAGGTAAACACAAAATATTAAACCTCTGGCTCTTGTAGTTTTAGAGAAGAAGATTTTTAACGTGTTTCTTTATATATATAAGTCCATGTAAAACTAGGACCCTGGGGCGAGGCCGAGTTAGACCCAGGGTCACCATTCAAACACACTTGGTAGAGGACCATAAGGTGAGTGTAAATCCAGAATATTAAACCATTGACTCTTGTATTTTCAGAGATTTTTGTTTTT
This sequence comes from Cyrtodaria siliqua, assembly GCA_037043455.1. Taxonomy (NCBI): domain Eukaryota; kingdom Metazoa; phylum Mollusca; class Bivalvia; order Adapedonta; family Hiatellidae; genus Cyrtodaria; species Cyrtodaria siliqua. The sequence goes on along the minus strand of JAWPHD010002786.1, from coordinate 228,335 downwards.
TAAGTTTTTCCATATGATTATATGTCTATCTAAAACTGTGACCTTTTTGCGGGGCCAAATTAGACCCCAGGGTCACCATTTGAACAAACTTTGTAGAGGAACACAAGCTGATAATAAATACAAAATATTGAACCTTTAGCTCTGGTAGTTTCAGGGAAGAAGATTTTTAAGTTTTCCCTATATCAGTCTTTGTAAAAATGTGACCCCTGGGGCGGGGCCAAATTTGGCTCCAGGGTCACTATTTGAACAAACTTGGTAGAGGACAATAAACTGATGGTAAATACAAAATATTAAACCTTTGGCTCTTATAGTTTCAGAGAAGAAACTTTTTAAAGATTTTCCCTATAACTCTATGTTAACTGATACAACAAGGGCCTAGCTCCCAATTAAAGAAAAATGAACCAAGGGTTCTTTTCAGAAAAAAAAATAGAATTTGTTTTTTAAAAAAATAAAAAAATAAAAAATAAATAAAAAAATAAAATTCAAAAATAAATAAATAAATATAAATTGAACCCATGCGTCTAGGTTTCTGATAAAAAAAAATATACATGGCTGCAGTGAGATTTTAACACACGACCTCTGTGGTTTCCAATGTACATTACCAAATACTGAAAAAGGGTCATACCACCGGTGTTACTGGATCAATCTGGCTGGTTTCCAACCTAGTCCGAGCTTTCACTGATATCAACATACTGGCCAAGGCTCTATCGTCCTATCGAGGCAAAATGCAGTATCTTTTAGCTAAATCAAGGGCCACAATTCCGGTGTTATTGGTCCGATCTGGCTGTTTTTTGGATTTTCCGAGCTGCCATTGATATCAACAATGTAGTAGAGTGTGGTAAAGATCGAATGAAAAGTGAAGGCCCTATCGTGTTAGCGAGGCAAAATATAGCTATTTTAATTAAATAAAGGGTCATAACTCCGCTGTTACTAATTATTCGATCTTGCTAGAATTCGAAATTTTGCGAGCTTTTGCCGATATTAACAATCTGTTAAAGATTGGTGTAGATTGGATAAAAAATGAAGGCACTATCGTCTTAACGAGACAAATTCTTTTTAACCAAATCAAGGGTCATAACTCCGGTGTTACTGGTCTGGTCTGGCCAGTTTTCGAAACTGTCCGAGCATTCTTTTGTATTAACATTTGTTAAAGTTTAGTAAAAAAACGGATGAAAAATGAAGATTGTCTTAACGACGCACAATATAGCATTTCTATATCATGGGCCTTGTCCGATCTAGCTAGTTATCGAACTTTTCCGAGGTTTTATTGATATTAACAATCTGGTAAAACTTGGTAAAGATCGGATAAAAAATGAAGGCCCTATCGTCTGAACGAGACAAAAGTTAACGACGGACGGACAACGGACGGATGGACGACGGACAGCTCGCCATCCCATAAGTTCTGCTGGCCTCGCATACGTTAGGTTTCGCAGAGGAATGAAAACATCAGTTACAAACTGTTTGAACTATATACCTTCAGGAAGTTAAGGCAATAATCATATATAAACACATTCTGAAAGGGAGAGCACTAGGAAGGAACAAACACAAACAAGAGAGCTTGTAGTTATATAAGGTGCAACACCTCTCAAGCCCAATAGCGATGTGGCTTAAGCGGTATCCCAAAGGACCAGTAAGAAATAACACTACTGATTTTAACATGTTTTTTCTCTGAAACCACAGTCGTACGCTTACTGAGCATGGATAGCACGATACAACAATCTAGTCATCAACGGCCCCGGGATCCGTCCTCACCCCTGGGGACAATGCCCCTGGGTCATAACTTGAAAGATGTTGAGATCCCACCATAAAACTATATAATATTATGCTCTTACTGGACATGACAATACGGGTACAATCATCCAACCAGCATTAGCTCCGGGGACCATCCTCACGCCTTCGGATCATACATTGGAAACCGTCAAGATCACAACGTTATAACTATATATACATTTACTAACCCAGAAAATGTTAAGATTGGTGCGGGAATTTAACTGCGTGATCTCATTATGTTATGAAATTATGAGCTCTTATGATGTTTTTCTTTCATCTTTGCGAATATAAGATTGGGGTTGTAATCATAAGATATTCCAGGGTTACAGTTATACATTTGATGCATAGGAAGAAGAAGAATACCTACAAGTACAACGGTTACCGTGATAAATAATAATAATTACTAATTAACTAATTCAGAACTTGACGCGGCATAAATAAAGAAAATTCATAGCATTAATTGAATAAGCAAAACATCTTACCAACGCCCAAATATGATGGTTCAATCATCAGGATAATAAATCGTATCTAGACTCTTTGAAAAGTATAAATTATTCTATGTTCGCAGAACCGACGATGTAGACTATGAGATAGTCACCAGCAGAATGATAGTATTGGAAGAAAGAAGAAAAACTTTGTTCGGATTTGGCGGGTTAATTGCTCGTGCATCTATAAACACGTGCAACTCAGACAACGTCTCACATACCACGCTATGACACTCATGCTAGGTACAATACAACATGCATTATTATATAAAGACAAGGACATCACTGTGCAGAACATATTACATCTACAAAACCAACACAGACATTAAATAAATATAAACACTGGTTTATATTCTCCCTGGCATAATTAAAATGGCTCCAGACATAGCTAAAGCATTTAACTACAATACAATAATTTAATATTTACTAATGTGTAACAGCTAACTGTGATAGCTAGTTATCTTGAAAATCAAAACACAATTCATTGATAAGCTCTATCTGCCATGTTTACACACTGTAGTAAACAACAATGAATGATCAGTAGTAAATTCCTTTCCATGTCTATTACATACACTATACAGAAAGTTGACCGCACTTGTAAAAGGCCAGAAAGTGTTTGTAAACAATGAACAGCTGAGTGTACTTTTAACTGGAAGATTCAATAATCTGAAGGAAAGCACAATTAATTGCATAAAAATAGAATAAAATTATGAAATTATGCTTAAATAGCAAATTTAGCATTACACATTACACATTCAGCATTATGCATACTACTGTATAAATGCAAATTTTTAAATGTCTTCATTGGGTTGAAATAAATAGAAATCACATCTATTTATGGGCCTGAAAACATAAGCATAGCATTTTTGTCGTTTATGTTAAATAAATTAAATAAAAATAATGGCCTTAAATCGGACGGTATATTCGAATCCAGCAACTAATGGAGACACCCATTCCCTATATTTATCGGCAGGTTTACGGTCAGGACTGGATAACCTGGGTGCTGGGGTGGGTGGACTTTGGGCGTTACCGAACGATACGGTCTCCTGCTGAGAATGATTGCCGGCATCAAACCGAGTGTCGGTAGTTTCCATCGTGTCTCTTTGAGGCATTACCTTCGACGGGGTATCTGATACTGGGGTATCCAGAACGCTCTCCTGTTCAGGAGTAACAGCATCCAGCCGAGACAGACCAGTGGCATCCTGTAGAGACAGACCAGTGGCATCCTGAAGAGACAGAACATTGGCATCCTGCCGAGAAATGTTAACATCGGTTTCCGTAAAGGAGAACCAACTGTCCCGGGTAACTAAGTTACAACATACTGGTTCTTGTTGTAAGATTTCTGTTAAGGTCTGTAATATGACTGGGAAACCCATTTCTTTCAGTCCCAAGTCCAATGTTTGTCAGATTACTGAGGTTAAGGTAGTAGACAATCTCGCCTCAGATGCAAGTAATCTGCCCCAACCTGATAAATCCTCCCCAGTTTATGATTTAGGGGTACATATATATGACCAGAACATTACACCAACCCAAGTTTTTAGAGTAAAACAATTACTATGTAACTGGACCATGTATTGTCCTCCAGTGCAACTGACATTGGGTGAACAAACATTTTGAAACACAAGATTGAAGATCCCACACCCTTTAAATAGGCATAACATAGGATCCCTCCTGGTTTGTACGAGGAAGGTCATCAGGTGCATGATTCAGGATCATGTTGATCCTGTTGTTCAGAACATGGAATCCTTTTTTTCACTTGAATTGCTCCAATGCTGTACAGCCAGTAGGGCGATACACGTCCTCTTGGGCCTCTTTGTTTATGTTTATTTGTTGTTCGTCGTTGATATCAGAGAGGCTGACTATGCTCATTGGATATCGAGGTGGACTTGAAACCGGAAGTAACGGGTTCGTGTGAAGAAACGTACAATGTAACCTTATCCTCGTCCATCTGATGGGGGCATAAACCGGGCATTCAAGTGTATCGAAGTTTATCGTCCGATCACATGACAGAACCATATCTATTTGAAAGTGGGAGAAATACAGTTCCCCAGATTCCTATGTATCCGTCAGCTTTCTGTGGGTATTTCTTTTCGAAGGTCTATGGTGTAAAATTGTATTTAAAAAGGGTTGAATACCACACAAAACGGGAGCAAAGGATGGCGCTTGAAATGAAAAGTATTTCGATAAAATTAACGCTATTGATCAGCTGACTACATATATACTCAGCAAAAGTAAAAAGTATCCACTTTGTTTTCCTGCAAAATCTGAGACTGTAAGAGAGAACTAACAATTGTAGCATGATTTCTTTTTGATAACATCTTTGTTTGCTGTTCACACACAATTTCAACGAAATATACCTAATGCTTAAAAAATAAATCAAACTTTAAAACGTAGGTGTGAAAACGATATTAACAAAACTTAACAAATGTAAAGATTAGCGAAAATAGCACAGATTTATCAATCTAAGCCCATTCAAATACACAAAAATATCAAAACCTCGCTAATATCTCATGTGTCCACCGTTGCACGGAATACATTCAAAAATGCGACGTCACATGATCCTGACGTAAAGTTCGCGAGGTTTTGAATGATTTTCTGCGTATTTGAATCGACTTAATCAAACCGAGACTGCGATATGTTGTATGTGTCGTGTTCGGCCGTTTCCAAGTGGCGTTGCTCGTGCAGTGTGGTGGCAGTAAAACGTGTCCCCGCGCTTGCAATCATTCGATATTTGGAGATCGCTGAGCCCGATACTTATATTTAGTTATCGGTGGTACCTTTTCAATTGCTTTTGTTTTCTTACTTAATTTTCGATTCGGTGGTTCCACTACTCCGGCCGATAAAAGTCTCTGGGTATTGGTTAACCACTCATAGGATATGTTGTCTGGTTTTTAATTTAGACTTTTGGCTGTTACTTGAGATATGCAGGCTTCATAACCGCTGCTCCCAACTAAATTCCATTTTGTTTAATTCGCTCTTCGGGGCATAATATTTTGTCAGATACTGGGACCATACGCCGCTGGACATGGGGGAGGAAAATGTCTATGCCACGCCATATGCATGCCACCTTTGGGATGGTTAAAATTATGTACTACTGATTTTATGAATACTGAGTTCTGCTAGAGGGCGTGAGCGGTAGCTCGCATATTTCACTACCGTTCATGAACAGTCCCAATCAAACCGAGACTGCAATATTTTGTATGTGTCGTGTCCGGCCGTTTATCATACTCTTTTAGACTGCTGAATCTGTGCTATTGTCGTTACTTTTACATTTGTTAAGTTTTGTTAATTTCGTTTTCACACATATGTTTTTAAACTGTGATTTATTTTTTATTATTCGGTATATTTCGATGAAATTTTGTGTGAACATGAAACAAAGATGTTATTAAAAGAAAATTATGCTACAATTGTTAGTTCTGTCTTACTGTATCAGATTGTTCAGGAAAAAAAAGTGGATATTTTTATTTTAGCTAGGTATATATAGATATATATAGGACAGTATTTTTCAATGAATGGCTGTCTACCTTTGACGTTACTTTGTCGATCGTAGGTTAAGAAATGAAAACGTTTAGACATAGGATGAATGAATGAAAGAATGAATGAATGAATGAATGAATGAATGAATGAATGAATGAATGAATGAATGAATGAATGAATGAATGAATGAATGAATGAATGAATGAATGAATGAATGAATGAATGAATGAATGGAATAAATGAATGAATGAATGAATAAATGAATGAATGGTATTTTACGGAACGTTGCCACATAAATAGGTCATATTGTGCGCAACAATTTTAGCTGACCATTCCTCTCTATAGATATAGTACTAACTTATTCTTGAAACTAGAATATTTGTCACCTTCTAATATGGCCGCCATTTCAAAATGGCCGCTGAATATTAAATAATGCATTTTTTGACATAAAACATGGCCTGATGTGACAGGTTTGGGAATTTAATTATAATTGCCACTTACATGTGTATTTTTGCCAAATATCAATCATTGCATATTAAATAATAAAATAATAGAATTGATTTATATTTGATGTTTCTAAATTGACGCAAAACCAAAAACACTTAAGGCATAAACTGACTTCAAGCTTTAATCAGTAGAACAACTACACAAACCGAAATTGTTCAAGTTATTTATCAAGTGATCAAGCCATACCCATTGTCATTCTATCCAGTCAAACCTGGGGTGATCATTTTAATACAAGTGGAATTAAAGGGAGGTAATTTGATGATTTTGACAAACAAGTGGCATTCAAAACATGTTTTTTTCAGGTGGTATACAAATAATCGTGCAAACGTTTTAAACTTTTATTAATTTCTACAAATAAAAAAAATAAAATATAATAATTACACATTCATATAATATATGAAAATTTACCTACATATTTATATTATTTCAAAGTTATATATTGTTTCTTTATATATAACTATATAATGGTTGTTAATCTAAAACCAAATGTTACAACAAACATATTCTAATGAATACCAGCATGTCTTTTCTATGAATCAGTTGTAATGTTAACATGGTAAAATAGTATGTTATACGACCTATGATTCATAATGTTTTATATCATTTCGTTCTGTAATAGTTGAATCTATAAATCAAAACATCTCTAAACACCGTGACTTTCAGTAAATAGTACGTTATCAATTACATGTTTGATACATATAGCTTGATTAAGAGTCTATTACATTGCCCCTTCATATTACAAGGCCCTTTTGACATATAACAGTGCCCTCACATATCACCTTAAATATCATTTCATATCACAGTGTCCTTACATATCACAGTGTCCTTACATATCACAGTGCCCTAACATGTCACAGTGCCCTTACATTTTACATTATTACTACTGTGTTCTTACGTATCACAACGTCCTTCATTCATATATCACAGTGTTCTTATATATCACAGTGTCCTTACATATCACCTTACGTATCGCAGTATCGTTACATATCACAGTGTCCTTATATATCACAGTGTCCTTACATATCACACACTACTACTTTGTTCTTACATATCACAATGACATTCATTCATATATCACAGTGTCCCTAAATATCATTGTGTTCTTACTTATCACAGTGTCCTACATATCACAGTACCCTATTATATATAACAGTGCCCTTCTTACATATCACAGTGTCCCTACATATCACAGCACCCTTCTTATATATAGCAGTGTCCTTCTTATGTATCACAGTGTGCTTTTTACCTATCACTATGTCCTTACATAATACTAGTATGCTGCATTATATCTCAGGTTCATGCCCGTAGCCCATCAGCTTAACGTTACAAGTGTCCTTCTATAATGTTATTCTTACAGCCTATCACAAAACCCTCCACATTTGCACAATGCTGTGCATAGGAGTTCTGCCTTTATACATTTGCATTTCCCTCGACAACCTTTCATCGGGTTGCAGACGCATCTCAGCAATTCTAGACATGAATCTGAAGCCTGCTGGAGAGCTGTCCAAATCGGTTCCCATTTGTTGTTTGCGCCTCTCGTCCAACCCCAAGTGCTTGGAGACGGTAATTCAACTGATGCCGTAAGAGCCTGTCCCCAGCAATATCCAGCTTGGAAAGCAACACGTTTCGTGTGCTGTAACTGAGCATCAGACGTTGGTGGAATACAGTCTATAGACCGTCCATTCCGAGTAAACAGATCTTTCCTAGCATCGTTTACATTCACAGCTGTACTAGAACGGTCGTACATCAGTACAACATATATTTCTAGTAACGGCATGATTTGACGACTAAGGTCATTTTCAGTTGGTCTTTGCGAAAGAACCTGAAAAGCTTCAGTCACATTTGGATAGGATAACAATGTCGTCCAAGCAGTCTTCTTCCCCTTTCCACCAAAGGCTGATGTTTGGTCGCATCCTGTGAATGCATGGAATCCTGGTAAGGATGTTGCTCTTTCCTTCCCGAGACGATTAACTAATACATGTACAGGTACATAGCGTAAATGGATTCCAGTACTAAAGGCAATCCACACTTCATCCAGGTGAAGAAGGTGATAACTTCCAACAGCAAGAACAACGACATCTGTTTTTTAACAGTTCTTATGATGACCTTCTTTAAACCTTGCTCGGCTGTATGTACAGCATGTAAGAATACTCTTGTGTCTGCTTCTTCGTGTAAGCATGGTACCAATGTACTTGAATCAGCTACTTCTTTGTTAGCCACAATCTGACTCCCATGTGTTGATATAACTATCTTATCTTCTGACTGCACTGTTGCAGATTGTAATGCCAAAAAACTAAACAATTCTGTTTTGTTGTCATCAACACGTAGAAAGGACTCCCAATTTCCTGGAATTGAACTGTCTGGTTTAACACGACGTCTTGTACCCGTACCTCTTTTACCTCTACATGAACCTTCAGACTGTCAGATATGTAATTATCCCATACAATGTCAATTCGCGAAACTTTCTGGAGTTGACGCTTTACAAATGGTAGGAATACTAGCTCTGAATATTTGGCAAATGTCCTGCTGTTAAGTGGTTTAAGCATGTTTACAATAGCTGCGCCATCTAGTATTATGGCATCGACTTCTGGCGCCCTTGACTCGCTTGGACAGATTTGCTCGAGACAGGTCATCAGTTCAGATTTATTTCCGAACCGGTGGACAACTGCTATTTTTATGTGCAAAGAACTCGTCTAAGTCACCTTTTCGCACCTGGCAGGACACATATAGTCGTGAGAATAGAGAGCAGGTATCTTTTATTGTATTTGTTGCTTATCTTTATTCATCTTCTTCACAAGTGGTCTGCTGAATAGTGGTAGCTTTTTCTGTTTTATCGGGTCTTTTATAGATTTTTCTCTTTTGTCTAGTCTCTCTTTTACATATGTATCTAACTGCTTTTTGCCAATCTTTTCTATGTTACGTTTTGCTTGTTTGACTTCTTTATCCACAATATCGCGTGTATCCAAAACAAGAAGATCTTCCGTGTCTTCCGAAAATGGATTTCCCATATCTTCCATTACTGTGCAGAGCTCCTTGACCTGCTCTTTAAATCGGATCTGTGTACTCTTCCTCGTGGTGATCTAGTGTTGTTTCTAGGTCTCTGAAACAGTCATGTGTGTGTTCAAACTCTTTCATAACTCTTTCTATCTCTGGTCCGCAAACCATCCACCTCAGTAGCTGTTGTGGACTTTATGTGAGACCAACAGCGCCACCATCACCCTTTATCAGCTTGTTGTTCTACTCACGTGCGTGGTTTAGCGATATTGAGGAGAATCTTCGATTTGTTTTGTTGACAACAAACCATCCATGTTCAAATCGATCCAATATATCAGGATGCATTTCTCCCAGGTTCAGCATGTCTCTAATACGTACCGGTAACCATCTTGAGTAGTTTGGGTGGTCTAAGGCAAAGAACCATGGAGCAAGGGTACATAGTGTATCTATGTACAGTTGAAAGTTTCCTTCCCTGAGGGATCGAACAAAGATCAAAATGATCAATTCAAGCTGTAATGTAAGCGACCAGAACTGGAACTGTGGATTTTCCTTTTCCCGCTGATGGCGCCAAACATCAAATGCTATTTCTGACCCTTTAACCAATTCCATTGACTCTAAGTACTTCTGTTCTCACGATGCATAAGGGCATACAGTGTTGCAGCGGTCACTTGATGTGCATGACGTGTACGGCCAATGTGTGTTGCCTTCAGAAAGGAATCAGCTGATCCTGAAGTAGCAATATTTGCTTATACAATAGCTCTTGTCCATCAACTATCTTGCAACCAGTCTCCGAGCAGCTTGAGTCCTGCAAGCTCAATATGTAGGCCACCTAACATAATTACAAATCTATCTTCTCCGCAGGCATTGTCCATTGCACTTCCTTGGAAATTGCTTACAGTGGCTGATCTCACGCCATCACTTGAGTTTGGCCAGGATTTAAATATTGAACAGTTTTGTCAATGATACCCATTGAATGTTGAATCAAGGCAACATATTTTGCTTGCTCTTGAAATAGTGGTAATAACAGACATATGTCACTATGTTTATCGATTGATCTGGCTGCTGTCTCTAGGTTTGCATGGTATTCTGGCCAGGACAACTGAATAGTGTCTGTGCAGTCTAACTCGGAATCAAGATTGGCGTTGACATGTTGCAACCATCTGCAATAAAATATATTAAGTATCAATATTGAATTTTAATGCCACTGTGTTACAGCACTGGATTTCACTCGGATGTTACTATCTAAAATTGCTAAGCTATAGTTAGTAAATGAGTACCTATATTAACAAATTTCCGTTATCATTGTCATCAAATTTAAGTAATTGTTTGAATACAAACCATGAATAAACATGCATAAATCAAATAATACATCATTATCAATAATCTTACGTTTTAAGATATTTCATTACTGCGGTTTTATACTTTCGAATATATATTAAAATGAGAATATAATTAAATACTGTTTTTTGTTAAATAGATGTGTATGCCACAGAATAATTTTACAAATATTGCATTAAATAATTAGTCTGTTTTCATGGTAAAATACCTCTTCTCTATTTCAAGAGCATCTTGTATTTGTGGACAGGTGTGTGTCGTAGGGCTGACTCCAACCTTTACTGGAACTTCTATTTGCAGATTGGTTGTAATACATGTAGCAGGTACATTGGCGTAAGACTCAGGGAGTTGCTTTATCCTTGACTTGCCCATCTGATCCAGATTTGTCGATCTACACCAGTGTTTCGCCCATCTGGATGTTTGAACAAGGATATTCTCGTACCATGAAATGATCCAGTTGCAGTAGTATAGCTGGGGGTGTGATCAAAATTGTCCACTGCCCTTGTAGTGAAAACCCCACCTCTCAGAGAAGGAGGGCAAACGCTATTGTTCTCTTCATAGTATGCTGACACACTATTACCTAGATCGGTTGATAGTTCTAATACCCTGTTGTATGAACTTGCTAGACCTAGCGTATGCAGCTTGTCAATTAAGTTTCTTTTTCTTGTTTCGGCATGAAGTACTAGCCCCAAATACACTGGTAAGGTCGGCTCGTTGTCCTTTGAATGACGCACGTGAGAAGTAGGTGATGTTCTTGACCTGTTGATTGTGTTGAACATGATCAGTTGAGAAATGCTTAGAACTTGTTGTGACTCCATTACTTTACTGTCTAACTGTTTAATAATATTTGGACTGGCAAGCATCATTCCCACGAGTGTTATCAAGGACTCGGGAATAGAATCCTTTTGACTGCTACTAGTGAAACTACCGCTGCAGGTACATGGACCATTTTCAGTAAGATCTCTCCTTATAATTTGTGCAGCCTTGGATAATATCATTGCATCGTCATCAAAGTTATTTCCACTTGCTTGCTTAATAGCTTCGCCAATTTGGTCCTTGTACCCCAGATATATATCACGACTTTCCTAATGTGCCTCAATATTTGGAATCTGTGACATAATTCCAGTTTTTAATCTGGTTGAACATAATCATCTTCACCCAGCTCTTTCAAACGTGATGAAGGGGGCGTCCGTGGCCGAGTGGTTAGAGTCTCTGACTTGCAATCACTTGCCCCTCACCGCTGTAGGTTCGATCCCTCAGGGGCCTAGGAATCTTTATGTGAGGAAGCTATCCAGCTGGCTTGTTGAACGTCGGTGGTTCTACCCAGGTGCCCGCACGTGCACGAAAATTGCCCGGAGGGGCACCTGGGGTCTTCCTCCACCAGAGGAAGCTGGAAAGTCGCCATATGACCTTAGCTGTTGGTCGACTATAAAATCCAATTCAATTCAAACGTGATGAGTACATGTTTGAAAGGTCAGCAAGCTTAAACACTGGAATGACATTTTTATCCGGAAATGAATGCATCTCTTCTATGTACGCAACGAGTACAGCAAGAGCAATGCCATATATTTTTGAGCAAGATGTCTCTGTTTGTTCTGTCTTTGATGTGTCCCTTACCCTATTATATAAGCTTACTTAACATTGTATGTGATACACCGCTTTTTGGAATATGAGATCTCCTGTACTAAGCTTCGTTATCAGCACAGTATCCTGTAGTTCTACGGCACATCTTCTAACTTTTGTATCTAAATCTAGGGATGACACTTGGTGTTGAGTATCAGTATCTGTGTTGCAGAAGAAACATGCATTTTGTATAACAACTGCAGCCGCACCGCTATTAAGACGGGTTATTTTGCTTGGTGTTATGGCGGCTGTATCTGAATAACCACTGTCATCCTTAACTTTATGTTTTAATGACCTCTCAAATTTCATAGCACTAAATTTATTTCTGCACACCTTGTGCCATTTTGCACTGTTCTGAAAGAATTTTTTTCCTGTAGGTTTTGCTTATTATCAAGATCATCGTGTAACTTTATTGGAAATGTTTTTATGCTACAAAATCTCTTAATATCAGAAGCTAAACTGTCATAGCCTTTACAGTCCAAATCTATACGTTTATTTAGAAAGGGGCACTGAAGCGCATCATCTGTGTGTGTTTGGCATAAAACACATTTGTCCCAATTTATGGAATTATGTTCATTGTTTAACTTCAAAGGACCAGAACGCGGCTCAACTATGTTTGCTACTTGTTTTGACATAGCTATTTTCAATGTCTATTTCCTTGTCCATATTTTCATAAACTGGCCTGTATACTATGTAGTTGCTTTGCATGACATTCTTCTTCAGCCTTAAGTTGTGGTACGTATGAATTGTGCATTAATTGGTCTTCTTTAAACCCTCAATCTAAAAGTGTATAATGGTATGTGTAACACGTTTCAGTTATTTCTTATGTATTTAAACATTTGTAATGCTGATTACAACATGGTTACTATAGCATACATTTAACGAGATGTATACAAGAAATAACACAGGAATTAAATTGGTTAATGATTATTTGTATCCGGTATTAGTACCCATCCGGGTACTGTTCGACTTTTGATTTTCATCCGAAAAGGGGTCCTTGCTATTTCATAATTTATAACATGTATGCATATCTACTACTTCTAATTATTAATATACTTAAAACTGTTAATTTGATTAAATATAAAGCTATGTTCCAGATTTAGTATCATGCGGGTACTAATAAAGTTATGCTTTTCCTCAAAAAAAGCACTTCTGATGTATATGTTAAAGTAAATTCATAATATTTGATGCACATACAATATTTCTAATTAATAATATACTTACAACTGCTATTTAGTTAGGAAAAAAGAGTATTTTGTGTGGTTTATCTTGTCAAACAGTGTGTGGTCTGCAGAATTATAAATGGCGAATTTTAAAGTAAGGGAAGTAACTTTTACAATTTAACAATCTACAATACAGTAAAATACAGTACTGAATAGGTAAATTCTTAAGAACCATTTCGTATTACTTTTTTTTTATTTATGAAATATACATATTTAATTTTATAAATTTATGTGTATGAAACTTGTCAAAACCATACTGAACTACTTTCATTTGCACAGTTTTATTTAGTAAAAAATAATATTACTGTACACAACATTTCAGTGTACAATTTGGAATGTATTATTATATAACCATAATCAATAATTTATCAAATGGATGAACACATCTTCGAGCTAACACTGTTCTTTTTCCATCTGGTATGGAAAAAAAGTGATTTTTTATATTTATTTTATTATTTCATGACTACTGTCAGTACCACTTTTGTATAGAATAATACACATTTTAGGTAAGAATACCAAAACATATACATAAAATGTTCACTTACATCAAGAAGATATTTAAACGTCAGTCAAAAGTGCTTGAAATCAGTTAAAGCAATAATATACTGAAATTGTCTTACCTGCCATTTTGGCGGCCATCTTGAAAATAGTAACAATGGTGATTTTTGAAAGTGGGTCCATATCAAAAATTAACCAGCATACATTGGACAACAATTGTACTAAGTTTGGAACCTTTATCAAAAAGTGAACAATTCGGCTAAAAATTGACATTTACATATTGAACTATAATTACTTCTGGTATACTACAGCTAGAGTAATTGGAATCTCTACGTTGATACAAACCAGATGATTGATACGAATATGATGAAGGTAACTCCGGAATTGACAGTTACTATCCATCATGTCGTGGCATATAATGAACCTCAGTTCATGTTCCCAGAGACAGAATAGCTTTAACGTTAAGCTGCTGCAGGAAACCAGGTTGACGGTTCATATCAAAAATTAACCAGCATACATTGGACAACAATTGTACTAAGTTTGGAACCTTTATCAAAAAGAGAACAATTCGGCTAAAAATTGACATTTACATATTGAACTATAACTACTTCTGGTATACCAGAATTGGAATCTCTACGTTGATACAAACCAGAGGATTGATACGAATATGATGAAGGTAACTCCGGCATTGACAGTTACTATCCATCATGTCGTGGCTTATAATGAACCTCAGTTCATGTTCCCAGAACCAGAATAGCTTTAATGTTAAGTTGCTGCAGGAAACCAGTTTGACGGTGTGAGGTAATTATACGCTCATTAGTTTCGACACTAGCCATTCATTAATAAATAATGCAATGCATTGTATTATGTTTTGTGGTACTGGTATTATTTCTAATTATTTGATTTTGTGTCATATTTAATTAATAAAATAACAATATTACAATCATTGTGTAATTTCCAAATGAGAAACATATATGGATAATATTACCATTGTTATAATATATGCGCGCCTTTGATGTTTCGCCATTATACAAATATGTTGGCAATATAGGACATGGAAATTGACAGATATTTTATTTAAACATAAAGCATTACGCCCAACAGTTCACATGCAAATAGTACATACATATAAACATGTATATGAAATACACACAATATTTTCCAATTAATGACAATTTGTATAATTTTGTAGGTGAGTTTCAAGATCATCTGATTATGTTACTAGTTAAAAAGTATTTGACAACTATAAGTATATAATTGTTTAATATATATATTTAAAGTAATAGTCCTAAGTACTGAACAGTTCACATTTGCATCTGTGGACAAAATGATGAAAAGTGATATTTATTTATAAAACATGTCGTCTCTTCTTTTAAAACTCTTACTAATGAATAGTAATAAACTCTTGTTTTCTGTTGTCATAAGTTCAATACATTTTGGTATGTTTGACCGTTTCTAAAAGTATTTGTTAACATATTCTTTTCTAATATCATGATATAATGAAAACTCCAATACAGAGTGAAATTCGTCTTTTAGTAAATTACAAAGCTGGCATTTTCTTTCGGATCTTGGCGTTTTATTTTGTCTATGCCATCGACCAGGTTCAAGTTTGAAATGTGACTAGATACTCGTAGTTTTGTAAAAAGGCTCTAAATTTCTTTATAATTAGTTCATCTAGATAATACTTAAACCTGAAATCTGACATAATTCTGTATGTACTAGCTCTAGTGGAAGCCGATAATTCAGCATTCCAATTTTGTATAAACATATCTTTAATTCGTTGTTTAAAAATATTAATGAAATTAATTTTTTCTACTCCTTGAGAATACCAAACTTCATTAAATCCTGTTCGTTCCAATAACCCTTTAACTTGAGATGGCCAGTTTAATTTGCGTTTACAATCAGATCATTTAACATGACATAATACATATTTTTTTTATATATCTGCGATCACTAGTAGGTGTAATTGTTAACCAGAAGCGGATAATATAGACCATACGTTGACTTTTTAAAGGGATTCTCCCGAGTTCTCCGTAAATGAAATTGTGTTGAGTTTGTGTTTTAACACATAAAATTTGTTTACAAAATTGAAGTTGTACTTTCTCTAACTTTTACGCATTTGAGAATTCCCATATCTCTGCGCAATAATTTAAAATTGGCAAAATGAGTTTGTCAAAAATGTCTAAAGTGTGACTGACCGATAAGTCAGTAAATTGATTTATATATGACTTCATTTTGACGATTGCCTTTATTGCCTGGTCACTTAATAATTCGAATGTTTGATCAAAAGAACAGCCTGTGGTAAAGACAATTCCCAAATAGGTAATCTTATTTACAATTTCATTTACAGTACTATTATATGCGAATAATAGGGTTCTTTTTATCTGACCGCCTGTTTTAAAAAGCATGACCTTCGTTTTATTTACATTTATAACCAATTTCCATTCACAGTATATCTAACCCGTCGTGTAGTCCCTTCTCAGTATCCACAAATATCACTATGTCATCAGCGTATAAGAGTAACAGCAACTTTAACATTCCAGTATCGATCCCTTTAAAAGCATTTAGTGTAAAATATTATTGTTAAGCATTTACATATATGAAAGGTGATAAACAATCGCCATGTGGCTCTCCGGGAAAACAGCTAAAACTGTCACTAAGATGATTTTGATACTTTACCCTTGATTTTACATTCGTGTACAATGATTTAATATTATTTAGGATTTTGCCTCTCAAGCCATATTGCATAAGTTTGTAGAATATATTTTGTCTAACCAACAAATCAAAAGCTTTAGTGAAATTTATAAAAGTTACATACAACTCTTTTTTTTCATTCAAAATATGATTTATCAAACCATGGAGAACGAATAACTTATCAAAAGTTCCGATATGTTTTCGAAAACCAGCCTGGTGCTTTAATATAAAAATGAGATATAGGGTCCTATAGAAACCACAGCGTCCGAAAGCAATGGCATCGTAGGTCCGCACTGTACTGCAAACAAGGACTTGATAATACAACGAAAGAGACAAAAAAACAACAGAAAGGGTGGTGAAGACAGGGTTACCGACTTGGAACGGTCAGTAGGCAATAAGGCCTACTGCTGAGCTTGAATCGAGTTTATATGCGCACAATCCTCGCTATTATCCTGTCGTCAGCGCCCAAATAGACAAGACAGTGTAAACAAAACTACATCCCATCAAAAGGAATTCTCTAACAATAAAGTCCACATCCAGAGTATATAATATTCCTCAGCCAATGTAGTTAACCTGTTGTTTAAACTTCTTGTGAATAATTTACCGAATGTATTCTGTAATGTTATCCATCTATAGTTTACTGTTTGTTTTTTGTCTCCTTTTTTGAAAAATGGTACAATATATCCTTCCATCCAGTGAGAAGGGAAATAACACATATCAAAAATCTTATTAAAAACGTTCACTAAGTATGAATCTAAATACATGCAACCATATTTGAACATTTCATTTATGACATAATTCGATCCGCCTGAGCGGTTGTTGTTTAACTCTTTACATGCTTCATGAATTTCTGCTTGACTGCTTTCAATATTAATTACGTCAAACATTATTTGTAGTTCATTGTTTAACGATCTATCAAAATATAGAATATAATCATCTGGCTGGAAAAATGCAGATTCCGGTTCATTTATTGATTTAAAATAAGTTGCAAATTGAGAGGTCGTTGTTTTGATTTTGACAATCTAGTGATGGCCGTTTTCAGGAGTTTTTTCCAATATTCTTTTACATTTTTATATCTCTTTGACTCTTATTTCTGAGTATTTTAATTACCAAAGCTTGTTTTCTTATTTTCTAATGACTGTTAGATAATAATAGTGCATGTCGAGGATTACTTTAGTCACACTGTCCCGTTTTATTGGGTTGACAGTAGGGTAAGTGTGAGGTTTGGTGCATCCTAGAACCTGGTTTAAACCCCAAGCGGCCTTTTTGTGCCACTGACCTATCCAAAGCGGTAGCTCTATTGTCAACCCTTTTGTGTTTGTGACCCTTTCTTATTTGGTATGTTATTCATTTTTAAATATGTTCTTTGTTTCTGTGTTTGTTGATGTTTGACTGTCGTCTTTGAGTGCTGCTTTTCCTGTTCGATTGTTATATCTATATCTATAACGAGACTTAGACTGAGTCATTGCTTTTCTGTTTTCTGTACTGTCAGTTTTTCTATAATTATTTAAATTATTATAGAACTGTTTCCTACTTTCTTGCATTCATTATCAAACCATGACTGACTTTTCATTTTTGTTTTATGTGTAACATTATTATTAACCTTTTTCCAACAAATTGGGTCACACACCTTGTCCATCATGTTATAAAAACAAGAAAGATTTGATTCAAGCTCGCCATGGGTTATCTAACAAATCTTCTAGACTATTCTAACTGAAAATCGTTTCCACTCACGGCAGTTTTAAACTGTTCATATGTATCATTTCCCCATTTATAACAATAATCAATAGAATACAAATGTTGAGTTGGAAGTATATTAGACTGAATTTGTTTAATACAGTATTGTTTTTCTGGGAAAAAAAATAAAAGCAACTTTCCACTTTCGTTTACTTTAAAGTCATTCAAAATTCTTTCAAAAAATCGACCTTCTACATAATCTTCCGGCATAACATCTATGTTATGTAAAAACAAATAAGTTAAATATAGATGAGAAAATTAGTACAAATATAGATGACTCATGAACAGGTTCGCGTTTTTCATGTTACATGTAATACATGATGTGAAACGTAAACAACATCAGGTGCATGTCATACGTTTACCTAATACGAGTATGATACTGCTACGAGCTGTATGCCATGATGACTTGCGTCGGCAAATAGCATTTGCCGCGTAACTACTCCGTTAGTGGTATTGGCAATTGAATAACATTTCGTTTTGATATGAATAGTATCTCCTATGATATAGGGTGTCTTTGACGTGTGTTCTCTATAGGTTTCTTCGGTACTTGTGCCGAACGTCTTTATGACTTATCTACCCCTGGAGTGGTTGCCATTAAGCACGGTGTGCCAGTGTTAGCAACGAATGAATGAATGGAATAACGAATGGTAGTTTACGGCACTTGGACACATAACTAGGTCACACTTAGTGCGAAGAAAAGGATGAACATGAGAAATAATATTTAGGTTTCTTTGTATGGTGTGTTACGTCATTTGCAACACAAGGTTATATATGGCGGTCGATTTTTTATTTGTGGTGGGGGCAGATCACCCACTTTTTCTGGGTAGAACCAGTTCTGTACACCTCCCGCCATCAATAAGAATCGACACTTCCTAGGTCAATGTCTACAAGTTGTTGTGTAAATACATATTAGCTAAAAATATTTTCTAATAGATTCGACCAGTTATGGACAAAAACACTCCATCTAGTTAGAAAATCAATAAATGACTTTCAACGGATTTTTAAACAAATATATGCCAGTAAAAACATATATTCATTAAGTCGTGTTTAACAAAAATCAAAAACCTGGTAGTGTAATCATGGGATGTAATTTTATTTGGACTGTCCTGTCAATTTAGGCGCTTAATAAAGTGGAATAGCGAGGTTGTGTACACATATAAACGATTTACGCTAACCAGCAGTTCATATCAGTAGAAATGCCACGGGCCTATAACATATCAGTTCTGTTCGCATTTTTCTTCCGCGAACATGGACTATTTCTTTGTATCTTATGGACTATTTTACGAATTTTCAATTGAAACAGACGCCATTTTTTACACTCAAAAAGTCGCTTCAGAATTGGACGCGCAACGTCGGCGAGCACTATTAGCACTTCTGGAGTCTAAAATCACGCGTATAGTGTTCCATACCGTGAATTATGTAAAAGCTAATACCTTAAGGGACGAAGTGACATCCCATTATGTGTAAGCACAGTGCAGCAGTGTTGTTTGACAGGTCACCGTGACATAACTTGACATGTTGGTGCAAATTGGATTTGGCATTACTCTATCTGCTGCAAGAGGTTAATTTTTAATGTATTTGTTTTGTCATTAAAATGTGTTTGTTAATAAATATCAGCCAATGCCTAAATATGTGCGATCTAAAGTGTTGTGTAGGCTTACTGAATAATTATTTCATTAGATCGATAGATCAGTGTTTTTCTTTTTAGTAGCTGGGTGTATGCCTACTGTATACTGCGTAACTTTTCATGCAGTAAAACAGTTACTAGTAGTATTGCTCCTATCAATGTCCCCCAAGTAAAGTGGGGTGGTGGGTGTGGGATGATGGAGCTTGCATACAGACAACATGAACAAGGTACGGAAACTAGAAACACCCTCCAACCCCACCCTTCAGATGCACATTTTTAGCGTTGTCGTTAGTCATTATGTTATCCCCTTTTCTCGCAAATTCGTGAATACAAAACCCAATAAAACAACCATTGAAACAATGTAAACTGCCATTGACATTTGGTCTGAAATCAAACAGATTCATAAAAAATTAAAGTAGAGTTTTGAGGCAAGAAAATGATTTTGAATTTACATTTATTTACATTGACTAGATACTTCCTGTTGAGAAAAAAACGCGACAAATTTCGAAAAAAACACTTCACTTTAAAAGTTTTTAAGCAGGTGGAGCTACTACGCTTGCATCCGGTGTGTCTCAAAAGAAATGGCTATTCCATTGGCTTTGAATATGCTGTGAAAGGGGAAAAACATTTCTAATGGATTTGCAAGTCATGCTAAATTACAGTTTACATGACGTATAATGCATGATGAGAGATTTTATTATTACATTAACTGTGTAATTAAGCACAAGGAGTAAATTTTATTTATGCTTTAATTTAGTTTTTTTTTTTAATATGTTACATTACGTATAACAAAGGATAAACTATGTCTATTTGATCATTGACATTGGATTTATGTTGTTTTTCAGAGGCCCCAAATGTGCACTTGAGAAGCTCTAAGTGAATTGATACTGACGACTTCAGAAAGTCAAGCCGTATTAAATGCCGTTTGATCATATTGAGGTGGGAGCCTTTCTAAAAAGTGTTTGTGCTCCGATCAAAAATATGCCATCGCACTTTTTGTAGTTCTTTAAAACCACACATGTTAAGCTTGCACGCGGCTGTTCAAAGTTAGAGTAAAAAATGTTTTCAGTGATAATTCAGAGTGATTGTTTTATCTGAGCTCGTGTAAAACTACATGTACTGAATACATGCGAAACAAAAGTTGTGTTAAAGGGACACAAGGCAGTCTTTATTTGTTTAAAAATTCTGGCGTCCGGTCAGTTTTACTGCATATATTGCGTTTGTGTAATAAATAATATTATTTATTAGAATAGTTGACAAGAAATTGTTTTACACTTTACTAACTGTTGACAATAGTGTTAAATATAGTAAAGTATTTGATAGCATAACGAAGACAAAATGAAAACTTACACTTTTATTTAATTTAATGCAAGAAGGTTAAAATTAAAATGATACCTGGTTAATCAATGGAAATGCTAATGTTAAAGCTTGAAAAATACTTCAAGATTGCCGTGTGTCCCTTTAACATCAACACATTAAAATATGATTATGTTCTCATTCTAAAATCTATGAGATGGTGCTCCCATTTATTAACAGAGGACACAGAGCAAACACATGTTTTACACATTTTCACATATCAGAACAGATCACACATCTACAAAAGTGTTTTCCCATCTGCCCTATTTAATTGTGCTTTTTTCTAAAACTAGCGGCATCACCAGGTTTTAAGAGAAAAAATAAATAATTTTATATTAATATTTTCTCCCGATGTAAAATGACCTTACTAAGTCATTATATGATATGAAAAAAACGTGTAAAATTTAAGAATTTTATATTTTTGGAAAGAGTTGTTCTTTTAGTAAATAAATAGCTTATATAACATTGTAGCCTCTATCAGATTTAGCTTTCCTTATAATAGATGCCTGCTTTAATGTTGGGTGAAAATACATTAAAAATGTTGTGTGCCACTTTAAGTATGTAACCATGTCATTATCAGATCAATCATATACTCGTATAATACAAAATATAATATGTATTTACCCGTTATTAGATATGGCTATTTACTCAGTTGTTGTTAAGGGACGTTGTTGTCCAGTGGATAGCATACTCGGCTTTAAATCCAATGAACACGGATTCAAGTCTTGCTGGCGCCATTGGGTTACTTCGATGAGTCCTGCGGCAAGACAACCTAACCTCGTTCGTCTGATGGGAACGTAAACTTGTATCGGAGTCTGTCCTCCAAGCACGTTAAATAACCATAGGAATATAATCGATAGTAAGCGTAGGGCAGGGTTCCTGGATGGCTATGTATCAGTCCCCTCTCTCTGTGAAGGCCCAAAATAACCTAAACAACGTGTTGATGAGGCGTTAAACAATAATTAAATTTAAAAATGTCCCGTTTCCCTCAACATGCCCCTCCCACTAACAACACCTGATTCAAATTGAATACTCTGCTCGGCTTGTATTAACATTTTATTCTGTGTCTTTATTTTTTTTCAGACTGCAAGTCATATGGAAGAAGACTCCATGCACACCACTGACCAGAGTCAATGCTGCAGTTTATTTCCCCTCAATTCGTTGCTTAATAAAGCATACAAAGTCATCTGAACAAAAATATTGTCTTTATAATTATGTCTTCCACCACAAAGTGGTAGTTGAGAAAGATTATATTTGGTCATTCTGTTCGTCCGTCACAAATCTTGTCTGCGCTACTTGTTGGATTTGGACGAAACTTTGTAAAAACCAGTATGTGCATATTTTGAAGGTCAACGGCGCAATGAAAAACCTTGTCTGCACTCTCCACTTCCCCAAAAGCAAACCTCGTCAAACTTCATGGAATGACTGCATGTGGTGAGAGAATGAGGCCTTTTGATTTTGAGGTTAGTAGGTCAAAAGTCAAGGTGCCTGCTGACAAAAAGGTACCCATCCACTATCAAACGTTTATCAACAAGGTTGAGCTGTGCGGTTAGATATCTGGGCCCCGCTTTATGAGACAACTTACGACTATTTTGATCGTAAATTAATTTCTTAAATGCTTCCCTATAAATTACACTTTTCAAATAAACGCGATTTCATTTCATGTTCTTATACATGTCATATTTCTGCACTTCATGTACACATAATTGTCTACATTGAATGCTTAGGTGAAAATAAGTGAACGATTTTAAAATTTGAGACTTATCGTAAGATGTTTAATAAAACAGGGCCCTTGACCCCGTTTTATGAAACAAACTTACGACCGTTTTGATCGTAAATCAATTTCTTAAATTCTTCACTATAAATTACACTTTTCAAATAACGCTATTTCTTTTCATGTTCTTATACATTTGATATTTCTACACTACGCGAGTACATAATTGTCTACATTGAATGCTTAGGTGAAAACAAGTGAACGATTTTAAAATTTGAGTCATATCGTAAGATGTTTAATAAAACAGGGCCCATGGTTAATAAATATTACAATACATATGCTATCATTTTAATGGTATATGTATAATTATGTCTTGCACAATGTTGACTTCAGTATTAAAACAAGTGATACTGTCGCTTGTGAACCAAAGCACTTGTTGTTAAATTACAGGATTTAACATTGTGCAAACAATATATTCCGATCATCCATCATGTCCATTGTTTTTAAAATCATGAATTGAAAAGTGTTTTAAAACAAGGCATGCTATTTGAGGAAAACAGATTTATTGAATTTCCCCTGAAGCAATATTCGCATAATGTAGTAGACATCACTGCTGAAAACAAACATGTATTTTATTTCCGGAAAAAAAATAATTCTATTAATATAGTATATTTATCATCGTTATATATTTTCAGAAAAATGTATAATTTGTTTGTTTTCAACAAATACGTCAATATATTGAATTGAATTGGGTTTCAAGGCGCACCAACACATGAAAGGTTATATGGCGCCTAACAGGCATGAAATGCCAGGCTCATCCTCCATGTACATCGAGATAAAATATGGAAAATTGGCCTAGGCTCTTCTCACCCTGAACTGCAGAGTTGCTGCAAATTCTATCGTAGAAACTCCAATTACGCTGGAGCCACGTTTATTGTTTGTCTGCCACTGCTCTTTTGAGGTGAGCGAGATGGCACATGAAACAATGCAGGGATCATGATGAAGACCTTTAATGAACATGAACAAAAAATGATCAAATGAACATGAATTTGGGGAGATTCCTCCCTCTGCCTACCCCTCCTAATGGATCTGCAGTGGCCCTATTCTTTGCCCCGTGACCAAACGGGGCCCCTGGGAACCACACGGGACAAATACTTCAATAAAGTAGTAGTTCAATAAAGTAGTAGTACTTTCAATAACTATTAAATGACTGCGTTCTGGGACAGATATGCAACCATAAAAATATGGGAAAAAATATATATACATATATATAGGTTTAAAAAACTATATTATTTCTTAAATAATATTTACATTAAGAAAACAGACCCGCACTTTTTGGATTTACACGTAGTGTTTCACATAATACACTACATAATGTTTGTTACTGGCAATAGCATGTCTGTTACTCGTCAGTCTGTATTTACTTGGTAAAGGGACACACGCCAATCTTCCTTCCTTTAAAACTTATAAATGAACAGTTAAAATAACATAATTCTGACTGTTAGACTTATACTAGTTTATTGTTCTTTTTTCTGATTCCGAAAATTAACACTGCAACGTATATTTTCACCATCCTGATTTCGTTTCTCGACATACAATTGTTATTGTATTTGTTAAACCTGAAGCATGTATAGATCATACATTTAATCTGGAATGCATGGACACATAGCACATTGTGACTATATGTATTTATATAATAAAATTAGTTCATGTCTTGCATCGGGTCTGTAAATGTATACGAATTGTATCGTCCTTGAATCCGACGGTCATGTTAATTAATTTTCGGGGTGAAAAAATTAATTGTCTCCGATTTTATATAAATCTACATAAAGACTGAGGACTGCTGTATCTACGCGTACATGCTTTTGTTTGTATTCTCGCTTCTAAAATGACGACATGAATCGAATTTGATTAAAACTACGAATTCTCAGCTATATACATCATAATGAATACGGTGTGGATAGGGTGGGCGAGGGAGCGGGATTGTAGGGATACTAGCGTAATGGTGTCCCTGAGAAAAATTGTGAACAACTATTCTAATAATTTAATACTGAACAATGTTGAAATCAATATATCTCTTAAAAAAGATTTAATTATTTCACGATTTAATATCCCACGTGAACAATAATCTTGAACGCCGAGTCTTGATAGTTTAGCGATTACGGTGTACTTGCTAATTTCGGGGAAAAAAATACTTTTTCTTATTGACTTTTGAAATTTATGTACCCGGTCGCGTCTGTAAATGTATACGATTTTTGCCGTCTTTGAGTCGGTGGGTCATGTTGGTTAATTGTCGGGAAAAAAGTACTTCTCCCCGATTTTATTGAAATTTTACATATGGACAGAGGAAAGATTTATCTACGCGTACATGTATTTGTTTTTATTCTCGCTTCTAAAATGACAAAATAAATCGAATTTGATTGAAAAGTGCATTATCGGCAATTTAAACTTTAAAACAGCCTAAATTCATCCCTTTGAACGATATATTTAACTATTAATGTGAATTACTTGGAGTGTACTACAATAATATTCGAGCAATGTACTTTGTGCATATTATAACTTTAACAACGATCTGTGATTGTGTTTTGTAATAACAACAATTTATAGACAAGAGGTGTATAGATCTGACCAGTGTAAATTTCGCCGATAATGTCATTTATGTTATCGATTTCATCACGGGGACGTGTTTAATAGATATTCCTACGACATAGGACTGTATTACCTACTAATAGTTCAAAGTCTGGAACCCTGTCTCCTTTGTGTATTATGCTTTGCAATGTATATTTAATTTGTGGACGATGCGGGCCATGATGACATGCGTTTGTGTCTGCGGCTTCTGTAGGACCAACTTTTGCTCGTTTTCGTCGCATAGGAGCGAAAACATACTATTTAATAGTAACAAGATATGTTTTTGATCTTTTACGATGCAAAACACGGTATACATTCTAACTTCTGCTCAATATGTCATAAATATGATTGAACATAATGTGTATGCCCTATTAAGCACCGGGTTTAAAGGAAACAAACGATATCTTCCCTTAGAATAGCTCTACCAAGACGACACCAAACAGGTAGAGTTTTAATTAAAAGCACTGTTTTGTTCACAAACATATCCGAAGAGATTTCCATAAGTTAAGGGCCAATCCATTAAAAATGTAGGCAGGCGGCTCTTTATTCTGTTTTTGTGAACTGCTGTACCTAACCTTTATTTAGAACCATATGTGTATACATACTGAAACGTACTGTATTTCAATTTAATTGCATTACATTTGCTTTACATACTGAAACGTACTGTATTTCAATTTAATTGCATTAAATTTGCTTTGAAAGATAATAGGATCGGTAATGAACTTCGTTCTGTTGCAAAGATCAAAAGTAATTGTTGGTGTTTCCAAAGTCCACGGTGAAATTGTGGTACTTTGTACTTGGCAATCAAATTTAGGTCAATTTATGTGACCCTTAATTTTGGTTTAATATATATTCGAAATTTGAAACATGCTCATCAATTTTCCAGTAAAACCTATCAAGACACTTCTTATACATAGTACAACAAAATAGAATATAAATGGGCTATTTTTCCTTACTTATAATGCCCATTAAAATCAAAAAAGGGAGATTATTCGTTACATTCGACACCACTTTAGAGGTTTATCTGCAATTGGTGTTGCTAAGCCTATACGGGTTTTCAGCCATGTTTCATGCGCTTGAATTTAGTAGTAAACCAAATGTTAAAAACCTCTCCAATTTGCTATAGGTACAAGCCCATCTATCAAATGCTTACAACAATGCACGGCGTTAAACGCGGTCTACATCATACACGCAATATTATATACATGTATGTATTTGTAAAGGGAAATCTATATGAAAAAAAGAAAACACGATTATTTGGATTACAAAGGAGGGACGTCAATTCAGAGAAGGTAAGAACGCAATGTAACGACTAGCCAATTTATGTTAATTAAGTTTAACAGTTGTTTGCAACTTTCTTTCTGTACTTATAGTAAGAACCTATCAAACTTGCTTAACTTGGTAAACAACGATAGGCAGTTCTACCTTAAAACATGTGTCATTCCAGTTATTGAGAACTAAATATCCATTAATATATTACGTTTATATTCAAGTATTAATTACTTCTGGTATACCTCAGCTAGAGTAAGTGGAATCTCTACGTTGATACAAAGCAGATGATTGATACGAATTATCGGATGGCAACTCTGGCATTGACAGTTAATATCCATCATGTCGTGGCATATAATGAACCTCCGTTCATTTTTCCAGAGATAAAATAGCTTTAATGTTAAGCCGCTACATGGCTAGGTTGACGGTGTTAGGTAATTATACGCTCACTAGTTTCGACACTAGCCATTCATTAATAAATAATGCAATGCATTGTATTATGCTTTATGGTACTGGTATTATTTCTAATTATTTGATTTTATATGATATTTTAATAATAAAATAACTATATTACAATCACTGTGTAATTTCCAAATGAGAAAAAATATATTGATATAATACCATTGTTATATTATATGAGCGCGCCTTTGATGTATGTACATTGGAAATTTAGGACATGGCAATTGCGTTTTATATCACAACCGTTGATACACAAA
Source organism: Cyrtodaria siliqua (assembly GCA_037043455.1). Lineage (NCBI taxonomy): Eukaryota > Metazoa > Mollusca > Bivalvia > Adapedonta > Hiatellidae > Cyrtodaria > Cyrtodaria siliqua. The sequence goes on along the minus strand of JAWPHD010002786.1, from coordinate 200,682 downwards.
TTAGTCAAATATAGATGAGTAAATTAGTACAAATAAAGATGACTCATGAACAGGGTCGCGTTATTCTTGTTTCATGTAATACATGATGTGAAACGTAAACAACATCAGGGGCATACCATATGTTTACCTAATACGAGTATGATACTGCTATGAGCTGTATGTAATGATGACTTGCTTCCGCAAATAGCATTTGCCGCGTAATTACTCAGTGGTAATGACAACCAAATAACATTTCGTTCTGATATGAAAAGTGTCTCCTATGATATAGGGTGTCTATGACGTGTGTCCTCTATAGATGTCTTCGAGTACGTGTGCCGAACGTCTTTTTGACTTATTTACCCCAAGAGTTGTTGCCATTAAGCACGGTGTGCCAGTGTTAGCAAAGAATGATTAAATGGAATAAGTAATGGTAGTTTACTGCAAATGGACACATAACTAGGTCACAATGTGTGCGAACAAAAGGATGAACATGAGAAATGATATTTAGGTTTGTTTGTTTGTTTGTTTGTTTGTATGGTGTGTTACATGTAGAACCAGTGCTGTACACCTCGCGCCATTCGTAAGAATCGACATTTCCTAGGCCAATTGCTACATGTACAAGTTGTGGTGTTAATAAATAGGTAAACATATATTCCAATCAACAAAAACATATAATTATTAAGTTGTGTTACCCCTCACAAAATCAAATAACCCAGGTAGTGTCAATTTTGGCGCTTTATACAGTAGAATAGCGAGGTTGTGTATACATATAATCGAGTTACGCTAACCAGCACACCATTTTACCTACTGATCGTTCCAAGTCGGGAACCCTGTCTTCTTTGTGTTGTGTATTGTCCTTTGCAATGTATATTTATTTGTTCTGTGTCTGCTGTACGATGCGGGCGTACGGTGAAATTGCGTTTGTTTCGGCTGCTTCTGTAAGACCATATTTTGCTCTTTCGTGTCGCGTAGGAGCAAACACATACAGTTTAATAGTAACAAGATATGTTTGATCGTTTACGGTGCAAAACAGGGTATACATTCTAACATCTGCTCGTGTTATAAATACGATTGAACATAATGTGTATTCCCAATTAAGCACCGGGTTTAAAGAAAACAAACGATTTCTTCTCTTAGAATAGCTCCACCGAGATGCAACCAAACAAGTTAGAGTTTTAATTAAATGCAATGTATTGTTCACAGACAAATCCGAAGCGATTTCCATAAGTTAAGGGTGTATGACATTAAAAATCAGATATTTAATAACATAATCTGGCTGCACATAGATTCTCTGACTTCACGCCAGGATAAACATCACAGCAAAAATGCATCAGCAAAAATGCATTTTAAACGAGGGTACTTTTATTATAGTTTGGTCTGATTTGGACTACATATTCAATTACTGTTCCGTTGACTAATTCTCCTTTTTTAGATATATCCCTCAAAAGACGACGAGTGTAATTTCGGTTCACCTTTCAGACAACTTTTTTCCATCAAACAATAATGACTATTTGGAAAGTATATTCACCAATTACTATTCTGCTATTTTTTATTAAATTTAATATTTATATACATATTGTGAGTTTCTGTTCAAATGTGCTACCATGTGAAGTATCATTTTCGTTCAAAATGTCACAAACCAATCGAAATGGAACTGTGGCAAAATCAATTAATCAATGCTGTGGTATTGTCTTTGAAAATTATAGGATAACCGCCATCGCCATATTAATTCAGATAGCTGAAACGTTTGAAAGGTGGGACATGTATCTGGAATGTAATCATATTCGGTGCTATTTATGGTGTAACCTAGTATAGTTAATTAAACCGGACAGCGTGCTGTATTTCATTAAAGCATTGAACTATAATGGCATTTGACTTTGTGATGTGGATATCAATAATTTGTATATTTTCACAGCATGGTTATCGGAAACGGATGACGGAAATAGTATAAGCCAATTGACATGATTAATTCAAACGTAATGGTGATCCTTATTATGCGTGGTTGTTCATATGGGAATTTTTTATAATGAAATGTGATTCTGAAAAAGAAATTGCGTTACGAACGTTTAAACTTTGAAAGTGTTCTACTGAAACACTACAGATAATTCATATTCTGACCGTAGTGCAATAACTTACACTTTATAGTGCACCGCAGCGCCCTCCTGTGATATACTTGCGATGTATAGGACGACAGCGTTTTGCATTCATGTATACATGATCAGTTATGTGTTATACATGTATTGTCTATTAAAGGGACACACGGCAATCTTTAATTGTTTGAAATGAGTGACTAGATTTTTAAATCCAGTATCATTTTTACTTTTACCCTGGTTACATTTAAATAAATCAAATTATAAGTATTCACTATTTCGTCTTATTATACTATAAGTTTTAATATATTATTGGTGCAATAATATCAAAAAGTAATACTATAAAAACCAAATTGCTTAATACTATTCTTCTAATAAATATTAATGATTGAACAAATGCAAGTTATGCAGACAAACTAGCGGGACGCCGTGACTTTTTAAAAAATAAAGATTGCCTGTGTCCCTTTCATGCTGTCTTGTTCGTTAGAGAATATAACCTGGCGGGAATATCTTTATTTACACTGTTTCATTTAATTGGGATCACAATAGGGTAAGAGTGAGGTTTGATGCACCCTAGAACATGGTTTAAACCTCCTGTGGGATTTTTGCCACTGACCGATCCAAGGCGGTATGCCTATCTCAACCCTGTTATGTTTATTTTAATGATATTAATTATATTTATCCTTGGAACTGTTGTTTGTTTTGAATTCGCGTTGTGAATGACGGTGTAAGTGAGTGCTACATTTCATGTTCGACTTGTATACACAGGGTATGTATTTTATTAAATTGCATTACACTTTTGTTTTTTTAAATTTGAGCCAACGCGTATTGGCCCTTTCATTCCCAACGCCAAAGGCGTTTATTCACCGACATCACTCAACATGCTCAACACTCAATGCAACTGCATAACGGAAAATAAAACATAATAATGCATGATTAACTGATTATTTTAAAAGTTGATTGACGCATACAAAGAAATATAAAAAAGCTCGGACAGGGAAAGTAGCATTCAAGGACGACAGTCAACCACAAAGCACAGAAACAAATAGGCAAACAGACAAACAAGAAGGCAAAAGTAATATTGAATGCAAACTACATCACAAACACAACAGGATTGACAATAGGGCTACCGCCTTGGAACGGTCTGTGGCAAAGTAGGAAATGGGGGTTTAAACCGGTTTTAGGTGTGCACCAAACCTCACACTTACCCTACTGTCATCCCATTAAAACAGGACAGTGTAAATGAATAAATCCCCGCCATAATCTCTAACCAACAAGGCAGCATCAATAGGCAGTATAAGTAAAACACAAATATGCTCGTGTAAATATAATACAAAAAAAAAATAGCACAATGAAGGTACTCAATGACTTGGCAGAAGCCAGAGCAACAAGAGAATAAACCATTAAGGGCACGCCAAGAAAGATCATAGTCTAACATCAAACGCCACCGTCCCAATGGGCTTTAGGTAGGCGTCATCATTAACAATATGTGTAGACGTTAAGCATTTAATTCATTCATTCACATTATTTGCAGTTTTGTTCAATGAATTATCTGCTCAATACACATTCGCTCTTAACTCAGACTTCAAGACATTGTTACATAATGCATAGTATTGCAAGTATATTAATATGATATCTGAGGTCTTATTTGGATTATATTGTCCACTTTAAATATAAGTGATCACTTAACATACGAAATATTGTCCAAAAGACAGATATGTCAAGAATGATTAATTGCACAGTTTCATAACATAATCAGCAAGTAATACTCCTCTTAAACATGACATTGATACATTACTTACAATGTATAATAATAACTCTTGTGTTCAGCTCCGATTTTGAACTATGCATCATTCTAATAGAAAAAGGGTCGCCATGAGCTTATTGTATTACCATCTACGAAGAATTCAAGCAACTAAAAAATAATAATATTGTATTTTAAACGGTAATACTGTCATAACAGTCATATCAAAACATGTTGAAGACTTAGCTAAAGCTATACTACATACTTATAATGGCAGTAAATATGCATGTCCACCGTCATAATTATGCATGTCATCTTCGGGATTGTTAAAATTCTGTACTATTTATTTTATCAATATTGAGTTCTGATCAACCTGGGACTAGGGGGCGTGCACGGTGGCAAGCATATTTCACAACCGTTCATGAACAGTCTCAATCAAACCGAGACTGCAATATTTCGTATTTATCGTGTTCTGCAGTTTCCAACGGTCCACTTTCATACACTTTTGTATAGCACCAGCAGCAGTTACTGTTGTAGCAAAGATGTTATATAAGTATATCAATTGAGTACTGCGTTCTTTACAGGTCAATATGGTAAACACATATGTGTTCAGCCGTATGACTACCAACAACATGCCACCTTGGCCACCTTGGTAGACATCGGGGCAGAAATCTGAGATTGAAATAACGTTATCATATAATGTGTTTTATTTTTATTTTTTATAGATGCGTATATTATGTAAAGTTATAAAAGAAAACCCTCTAATTGAACTTGTTGCATGTTTGACCAGTTGTCTCTCATTACGTCCCACAGGTGACCTAGGCAGATGAAACAAAACAAGTGTGTATTGTTATCCCATCATCATAATGTTTCGTCTGAGATGTAATTAAATTAAGAGTGATCCCAACTTAACATTAAACCTACCCTCAATCCCCGAATTTCAAATTGTAAAATCGTATGATGTGTTAAAAGAAAGGAAAGAAAAAAAACTTGCAGAAAAAAATGCAGATAAATAGATAGAACCTATTTTCTACGACATGTCCATTTGTTCCATTCACTTAGTACTAAGACACTCTTGGTCATTCTCAATGATCTTCCTCTGAATGTGAAGCCAAAGGCTGGTCTAAAGATGAATGGCTCCTCCTCCCCACAACCGCTACTAAGTTATATGCAAAAATAAGTATTATTTGCTAGACGTAAATACTACTTTTACCACTGCGTGACTGCAAGGGGAAATGAGGCAAATCTTATCTGTATAGCTGCACAACTATTGCCAGATAATTGATAAATACATTTACCTGTGAATTATTTTACCTGTTCAAAGTTTTCTACGTCATCAAATAATATCTCATTCTCGCTTTGCACAGATATTGCAATGTGTGAATTGTAAATATCTGTTGTGTATTGAATTTGATTTAAGTAGACATAACCATGTTCATGAAACAAAACATGCCCGGAGAACTTTAAGTAGTTATCGTTTTACAAATAAATGTAAGAGGGAAATGCCTGGGTGCTGGGTTGGGTGGAGATTGGGCGTTACCCAACGATACGGTCTCCTGCTGCGAAGGATTACCGACATCCGACCGAGTGTCGGTAGCTTCCATCGTGACACTATGGAGCATTACCGAAGAATGGGTCTCTGGTAATAGGGTATCCGGAATGAGAGAGCCCAGTGGCATACAGACCAACTGTCCCCGGGTAAGTAAGTTACAACAGACTGGATCGTGTTATCTGTTAAGGTCTGTAATATGACCGGGAAACCCATTTATTTCAGTCCCAAGTCCAATGTTTACTGAGATTACTGAGGTTGAAGTAGTAGACAATCTCTCTTCAGATGCAAGTAATCTGCCCCAGCCTGATAAATCCTCCCCAGTTGATGATTTAGGGGTATATATTGATGAACAGAACGTTACACCAACCCAAGTGCTTAGAGTGCAACAGATACTACGTAAAAGGACCCATGTACTTTCCTCTAGTGCAACTGATATTAGGTACACAAAACTTTTGAAACACACGATTTTGTTCGAATATACTACACCCTTTAATTTGGCATACCGTAGGATCCCCCCTGGTTTGTACGAGGAAGATCATCAAGTGCATGATTTAGGATCATGTTGGTCCTGTTGTTTAGAACATGGAATCCTTTTTTTCACTTGAATTTCTCCAAACGTGTACAGCCAGTACAGCTATACATGTCCTCTTGGGCCTCTTTGTCTATGTTTATTTGCTGTTCGTCGTTGATATCAGAGAGGCTGACTATGCCCATAGGATATCGAAATGGACTTGAAACCGGAGGTAACGGGTGTAAGTCTCATCGATGCTACTGAGTTTCGACGGTGTATTCTTGTGAAGAAACGTTTATATAGTTAATATTTTTCAGTGAATGGGTGTGTACTTTTGACGTTACTTTTTCGTTCGTAGGTTAAGAAACGAAACCGTTTAGAGATAGGTATGAAAAAAAAACAATTATGTTCCCCATTTACAACTCTGTACTATTGATTTTATGAATATTGAGTTCTGCTCAATCCGGCGCTAGTGGGCGTGAACGGTAGCAAGCATATTTCACTACCGTTCATGCACAGTCTCAGTCAAACCGAGACTGCAGTATTTCGTATTTATCGTGTTCTGCCGTTTCCAAAGGTCCACTTTCATACATGTCTGTATAGCACCACTAGCAGTTACTGTTGTAGCAGAGATGTTATATAAGTATTTCAACTGCATAATGCAGCCTGGACGAAATAAAACAACAAGCGGCAAACGGCGCGCCCTTGGAAATTCCCACGCGTTCTTCACAGGTCAATATGGTAAACACATATGTGTTCAGCCGTATGACTACCAACAACCTGCCACCTGGGCCACCTGGGTAGACATCGGGGCAGAAATCTGAGATTGAAATAACGTTATTATATAATGTTTTTTTTTATTTTATGTATATTATGTAAAGTTATAAAAGAAAACCCTGTAATTGAACTTGTTGCATGTTTGACTTGTTGACTCTCATTACGTCTCACATGTGACCTAGGCAGAAAAAACACAACAAGTGTGCATTGTTATCCCATCATCATAATGTTTCGTTTGAGGCATAATTAAACTAAAACTGATCCCAACTTAACATTAAACCTACCCTCAATTCCCGAGTTTCAAACTATAAAATCGTATGATGTGTTGTTTATCTTCCATAGACAAGTAAATACGTCTAGTGATGTACACACATATGGAAGCAAAACAATGTAAATGAATATTGCATTTTAACTATCGTTCATGAACAGTCTCAATCAAACCGAGACTGCAATATTTTGTATGTGTCGTGTTCGGCCGTTTCCAAAGGTCCACTATCATATTCTTTTATTACATTTGACTATTTGTTTCTCCTAAGCTGGTGGACACTTTGGAGGAATAACATATAATATAGCTCTTGCTCGAAGATATAATATGGAGAATTCGTGATTGAAATCCGCTCAGTGGTTTAACAGAATAAATGGTAAAGGAATAACAGACGGCGACACGGACAAATGAAGGCGTTAACAATATCCTCTAATGCATGTTTGAAAAGCCTGGTGACTATTAGAACAGGTTTATTAGTCAGAACAGTCCCATATATTGAAACCTTCAGTCTGTTTACGCGGTGATACAACAGCACTTAAGCTGACATGAAGCCAACGAATAATGATTAATTAAAAGAAAGGAAAAAAAACAAGACTTCAAGAAAAAATACAGATAAACAGACAGAACATATTTTCTACGACATGTCCATTTGTTCCACTCACTTAGTGACACTGTTGGTCATTCTCAATGATCTTTCTCTGAATGTGAAGTCAAAGGCTGGTTTAAAGATGAATGTCCCCCCCCCCCACCCCCCACCCCACTTCTAACATTTCTTGATAGTCCCGGAAAGAAACATGTATTTAAAACCGCTACTAAGTTTTTTGTACAAATAAGTATTATTTGCATGACGTAGATACTACTCTTACCACTCCGTGACTGCACGGGGAAATGAGGTAATTCTGAACTGTATAGCTGCACAACTATTGCCAGATAATTGATAAATATATTTACTTTTTTATTAATTTACCTGTTCAAAGTTTTCTACGTCATCAAATAAAATTTTATTCTCGCTTTGCACAGATATTGCAATGTGTGAATTGTAAATATCTATTTGTTGTGTAGTAAATTTGATTGAAGTAGACGCAAACATGTTCATGAAACAAAACATGGCCGGAGAACTTTAAATAGTTATCGTTTTACAAATAAATGTAAGAGGTAAATGCCGTCACGATTGTTGTAGCAACGTGTGCAAACAAAATATATTTAAACCAGATAAAATGTAAATAATGACTGGGAAACATATATTCAGTAAGGAGTGTACAGGATTTTGTTTGTAGGTAATCCTGATAAAATACAGGTGTTGTTCTTTGACTTAAATAGCTACGCTGTAATGTACGTCATAAAAGGTATATCGGATAATAAATGATTATGTTATTTAATAAGTACATACCTATCATGAGGATTGCCTCTTTGTAATACATAGGATAGTGATAAGGGTAACTGATATAATGCGTATATATTAAATGAAAAATTAAGGAGGGTTATATGAAGAACAAACACAATTAGATTGAATTGAGTTTTACGGCGCACCAACACATGAAAGGATATATGACGACTAACAGGAATGAAAAAGGCTAGGCTTATCCTCGATTTACATCAAGATAAAATATGGAGAATGGGCCTAGAACCTTCTAACCTATAGAAATGCAGAGTTTCTGCAAATTCTATAGTAGACACTCCATTTTCGATGGAGCCACGTTTACACGTTTGCAGGATTTGCAGTGGTTGTATTCTACCCCGGCAACTACACGGAGAGAGAACAAACAGAAACATCACTCTACAAACGTAATAAAGAGGTATGGCAACTTGTCACAAAAAGCAGGCCAACTACTAAAGTGTAAATTGCTGATATAAAGAGACAGATACACGATATAACAAACACGAGTAACGTTGACCTTGCTCGAGAAGCAAACAAACATGCAATTGGGTCTACATTTGAAATGGTTTCACTTACTAAAATTAAATATAAAAGTCGAACAGGAAATGTAGCATTCAATGACCATATGAAGAAAAACAAACAACACTCTTAATTTTAAAAGTAACTATCCCGGCAACATTAGACACATTTTACAACGCATGTACACATTTTCTAAACTTGCACTAACATTTACATCGAATGTCTATTGAGTTGTTCGAAAATATTAAGTTCATTTGTCAATCATAGTACTATTTTCAAACAACTCAATTGACATTCGATGTAAATTTGATACTTATAGTCAAATATATACTGAAAAAATAAATTATGCACAACTAGTTCAAATAAATATAATGTTATTTTATATTGTGAAGTATTTTAAATCATCGGCATGACTTAGGTTGATCTTTATTTTCACTTACTTCTTGTATTACAATGTCAGTATTAGCGTTATCTCCCATTTAGTTAAAACATACTATTTCACATTTAAAACATGCAAAAACGGTAAAGAGCAAGATTAAACATTACAAAATAACTGTTATGTGTCTCAAGTTATACAAATCGCTAAAACAATCGACAATTTCTTTGCCATTATAAAGATATAGGGAACCAAAAATAAATATAAAAAGATCGGACAGAGAAAGCAGCATTCAAGGAGGACAGTCAACCACAAAACACAGAAACAAACACGCAAACAGACAAACAAGAAGGCAAAAGCAATATTAATGCAAACGACATTTGTGAAATTACCTCCCTTTACATTGAAATAAGAGCGAAACTATAATTTCTGTAAAACGTGTAGATTTTCCCATGTTGCTTTTGTTTTAGCATATTTATTTCAAGACTTATTCCCTTAATATAACTGATAATTAAGTAAGTTATATTTACCATGATCGCTTCTACACACATCCTAGAATCTGGTTATCTGGATTTATATGTTATTTACTTATTTTTATCAGTATATTACTGACTGCTATGTTCTTATCCGTTTCGCATACAAACGTTAACGATCATATAATTATGCTCTTTTATAAAGTCACGTGACCCACATGAACCACATATTCTTTTTTTTTTCTAAATACGATACTCATTTACTTGAGCTTTTATTATATCTAAATTAAAGGGAAACATGCTGTGGGAGCGCCAAGCCGGCACGTAGGGATTTTTACTTAAAAACGTCACGCGCAAAAAACGTAAACAAACTGCGTTTTGCGCAGATTTTAGGATGGCGTCCAACTGACACCAGTGATATAAACTGTATTCAACTGACAATGTACAACGATGACACACATAAACAAATACATGAATTCGTTTGTTAGAGAATGAATTTTAAGTTTTGACGTGTTTTGTCGATTCTTGTTTATTAAAAATACGATTTTTAGGCTTTTACAAATTACCGAACGTTTCGAAAATTTATGTGAAATTTTAGCTTTTAATCAAATTGAAAATTACAGTTTGTTCTTATAGCGACAAAAAAGACGAAAGCATTGAAGTCAAGAAAAATACTTCCTCTACAGGCCTGTAAAATTTGGAATAAGTACTTTTTTCTACCCGAAAGAACGTTTCATGACCGTTCATAAAATTACACACAGAAAAGTGAGACTCTCGTCAACCGTGTGCTTTATACAAAAAACTTTCGGAATCATATTTTTAAAACTACAATTAAAATATAATTTATACAAGCCATTTCCTTATAAAATAACCATCATTTTCATGGCCTACTTTTAAAAAAAAATTTAGGTCTATGTTGTGTTTTTGTGAAAATTATTTTAGTCAACAAACATGCGAAAGAGTAAAATGTCAGCTGTTTATAGATCGACTTCAATTTTTTTTTTTTTTTACCTCGATTTGTATGAAGATTTTAACAGCGAGAAAAAAGACAAGAACATGAACGATGAGTTTAATCCTTCCTCTGGCAGTATGTGAATTTTCAAGCAAAAAAAAAATTGGTCACTGTTTTACGCAAGCGTTCCGAACGTTGTTTTTGTGTAGTTTTGTTACACGGCATGGAATACGGCATGCAATACATCGGTCAGCTCTGTGTGTGATAAATTCTGAAATTACCTTATATATTGTAGTGAACAGACAGACAGTCGATAAGAGACAAAATATTTATGCTATCATGATTTATATTGCAATATAAATATTGCAAAAAAATCAATACCGTGTTTCCCCGAAGACCACATTCCAACACAGAATTGTGACGTCACAATGGTTGCAATAGTATAATCACTGGGTGAAAAGGTGTACGTGGACAATTTTTTAAAACTTCGTTCAAAGATCGTGTTTTTATTAGTTTTTTTTTGGTCGAAGAGCCCTTTAAAAAAAGTATCATTGACTATTATCCTTTCAACCCATCCACCACCACCCCCCCTTATCCTTTCGACCCATCCATCCCCCCCCCCTCCCCACCCCCCCCCCCCCAACACACACCTAGCACATTTTTTTTTTAATGGGCAGAACTACTCTAGAATTCGAACTATGATTTTAAATGTATTTTAAAAACCATTTGGATTGTCGACGCAAATATAATATGAACTAGGGCTTTATTGATTTGAACAGCGGCCGCAAAGGGAAGTAGTCCCATTAGACATGCCATCACCAGGGCTCCAGATACTTAGGTTCAACGCCTTTTTTTAAAAGTCTGTGAAATAGCATCTTTGAAACAATCTGTGTATTAAACCATGCCAGCGCCTTTACCTCTGAGATACCAAGAACACATGATTGGCAATCGACCACTTACATGTATGTGTACCCTGCTGCACTCCCACCCCCAACCACCACCACACACACACTGTTTAACTCATCCTAGTGGGGTTCGGGGTCCCTCCCGTCCTCACTCCGTTTAACTTATCCTAGTGGGGTTCGGGGTAATGCTAGCCTTGTTATGTTTTTGATGTTACAATGCGAGTTGTGACGTATAATTCAGAGTTATAAAACGGTAGATAAAGGTAAGCACACAGGGTCGGTTACATTTTCGATTTGCGAGTTAGGCGTAGGGTCGGGCGTACCGTGCTTAGCAGAGCTACGCCAATGACACCTACCATATTTTATGAAATTATATTAGTACCAATCAGTAAGGGATGGGCAGAACCATGCATGTATAGGCTATAGGGTAGATAGGCTTGCGAGGGTAATAACCCTAAACTTAGTATCCTTTTGTAGATTTTTTTCCAATAAAAATAGGATTCGGCCGGGTTAGCGATGACTAAGACACTTTCCCTTTGCCTCGTCCGTCGAATGGGGACGTAAACCGGGCGGTCCCGTGTATCGGTTTATCCTCCGAGCACGTTAAAGAACCATAGGAATATATTCATAATAAGAGTCGGGCAGGTTCCCGGATTCCTATGTATCCTTCCCCTCTCTCTGGGACGGCTCTAAATAACCTATACTGTGTTGATGAGACGTTAAACAACATTCAATTCAATTAAAACGTATATTGTCTCGTGGTCTAGCTTCTATGTTGTCTCACCATGGGATAAATAAGAGCTATTAACATTTAACATTGTATATTTACTTTAAACTATATATAAATCGGCTATTGTGCAGCTTCTTCTTTTTTTTAATGTTCAAACGTACTTAAAATGTTAAGATTTGCGACCGCCAAAATGAGAAAAGCATGAAAAGCAGCATCATGTTTTATAACACACAAGTCTGCCATGTGCTTTTGTAAGCAAGGACATTTGTCATTCCTGTTTTATGAAGTAGAACCATTTTAAATGGATTGGAGGCTGTCTGGAAGACTATTGGCGTCTATTCAAATACGTAATGCGTTTCATTTTCATGTTCAATTTACATAATATTATGCTCTAATCACAACTTTGCCAAAATAAAATTTATAGTTATTGGACATGTCAATAGCATTGAATAATTGCTAAGGAAGAACTTTATACATATTTTCATAGAGAAAGACGAAGTGTTCATGAACAATAGGTAATAGAGGATCTTACATGAGAGCTGACATAGCTTAAAGTGATCCCTAAGTGTCTGCCATGTCCACTGGCATAGATATATATATTTTAGGGAGGTCAAGTGTAGTTTAAATGTTCGATATACTCAGGTTTAATGAATTCACAAGTCATTCAACTGAAAAATTGATCATTTGTTTAATAGGCATGTCAAACATATAATACATACTGGTAATGGCAGTGAGTGAAATGTATAAATTATTGGTGCAATATTATCAACAGTTTAGTAATATAATAATAACTATTAGCTTTGCACTATTCTAGTAATTAATATTAATGATTGCAAAAATGCGACTTATGTAGAAAAACTAATGGGACGCTGCGAGTTGTTAGCTTTTAAACAAATCAAGATTGCTGTGTGTCCCTTTAAGGTCCATAATTAATATGTTAATAAAACAATTTACAACCATATGCCTTTTTTTTTTAAAATTGTGTCACAGGTTTTGAACATAGTTAAGCATCAACATGTATTCATGCTTTTTCACATCACTCTCATTGGCATGGATGACAGCGCTAAATGCATGTGGGAGGAAACCAGCATGCACAGCTCCTTGTGAAAAGCTTGAGTGTCAATTAGTGTTGAGAACACGAACTGTAGATGTAGTTCAAGATAATCCATTCAATTTATTGTTCATTACTTGGATCCATTACAGTTGTATTCCATAACCTTTGTGAAAATGGCAGTAACTTGTCTGAAAAATAAAGAAAATGCAAACACTGAGTCATACAACTTAAATATCTGCTGTACATGAAATACTAAAACTTGATCACTTTTAATAATATACAAAATATGTATTTTATAAAGAACCTAAAAAATAGAAATTAAACCTGTGTTTACATATCATTGTCAATAAAAGTGGGCCAGTATATTTATTTGGTATTAAATATTTCCTTTTATCATTTTTTTACTCCTTGAATTATGTTTAAACAGCAAGAACATTAAATAAAGAAAAATCTGACTGGCTGCAGGCTTAAACATATAAAAACAGATTATATTATTTTTTACCTCGGAATAACTGATTATTATTGTATTCCCAATAAAAAGAGGAGTCAGCTGTGTATTAAGGGAGTTGGTCTGGTTTAATACAGTAAACACAGACCTGTATATTTAATTCGGTCTTAGTCAATATAAAATTTACTGAAACAGATTACCAAATGTTTGTTTTTTTAATACTGAGACCGTATGTATTGTTTAAGATCCTTTTCATGCTTAAATATTGTCTCTCAGTTCCACCTTTCAAGGCAAGGTTTCAAGGTGTTTTAACTAGATTTATCTAATTATTATTATTTTTTATTTTTTTGGCATTGATGTGAAATACTTCCCCACCATACAAATAAGTTCTGCTTACAAACCTCTATGAAATCCATCTTGCCTTTTGTGAGCTCCTCCAACCTCACCTCATCTAACCAAGGCTCGCATTTCAGATCAGAATATGTAAGATGCAGGCATCATGTCTGATGTCTCCCTATGAAAAAACACAATGAAACAGTGTATATAAGCGCAATAGCCAAATTTTCATTTGGATCTGAACATTTCGCTGAAATTAAATAATAATTAGATATATGTGTTCAATTCTTATTTCTATGTACTGTTAATTAGAAAATGTGTTCATCAGGGCTTTTTTCCACAAAATTGGGAAGAGGCCCATGCCTGTCCATTTTGGGGGGAAAAGACGAGCTTAATTCTCATTTTGGGAAAGATGTAAGATTTTACCAATTAAGTAAATATGACAATACTATGCTTTATTTATATTTTCAGCCAACAGTTATTATATTTACTGTTTCTCAGTCAGAACTGACTCCACAGACAAAAACACATTGCAGAATTAATGCTTTTTCTCAAATTCTGAGACACTGCTGCTTTCTGATTGGCAAAATTTCTGCCTAAATTGGGGAAGAAACAGTAAAGTTCTCAACTGGGAAAGTGGCCTTTTAGAGGTCTCTGTTACATAAGGTAAAAAAAGCCCTGTTCATGGTACACAGATCACTTTAGCGGAGTCAATCACATAAAACAGAACTGGGATGTAGCGTATATTTTGTTTTTAATTGAAAACCAAGTGCTGCAGTATTTAGCATTTCATTGAATACATTTTAAATAGGGTTGTAGAGAAAATATGCGGGAGGGACGTAGAAGAGAGGGGAATGGGGTTGGGGATAGTGGTGGGGGCAGCAGGGACTTTTTACCAGTTTTGGGGAAGGAGCCTTTTGCTCTGCATGATTTTAAAAGAAATGAGAGTGGGGAATGGGCCGTTTACAGGCCGATGGAAAGGGTAAAAAGTGCATGGGGAGGGTATGCGTCAGCTGCCTGTGGGTAAATGTAGAGAAGTGGGTGGCAGGGATGTGGTTTAGTAATTGCTGTGTCCCATTGCCATGCAGCATATGTGGGGTTTGACACTGGCCATTACAGGCATACCATAAGGTGTACCCCTTCACAGGGTTCAGGGCTGAGGGTCTCGCAACGGTTTTGGGGGAACATGACCATTTATTTTGGGAAACAATGTATGTTATTGGTAATATTTTTGAGGAACATTGGAAACATATTTTTGGGGAACAAAGCAAAATGTTTTGGGGATCACCGGTTCTTATTGTCAGGGAACAAGGGAACATGGACCACCCCTGGCGGGGCCTCAGATCTATGGCTACAGGTCTTGTTATACAAACAAGAATGATTCTGAGAGAGGAATAATATGAACAATATGAACAATTCAATGAAATCAACAACTGGCACGGCTGATCCAGTTCTTTTTACTATTTACACAGTTTGTCAACATTAACACCATCGATGTGCTTGGCAAATTTCAAGAAAACACTGCATAAAAAACTAAAAAAATAGTTGTACATTGTATACATTTTAACTCACGTGTTATTTGCCTGTAGAGTTCTAAGACAGTCAACTGTTTCCTTCCTTACGTTACCCTGTGTATATTTCCAATTGTTTATCCCAGCGTGAACAGCCTGCATCAGATATCGCTATCAAATCTCCCGGGATTTAAGGTTAACCAACGTGTAAACACATTCTAAGTATTGATGACGTAATCCAAAACCGACATTTTACAAAAAGTGTTCATTCTTGTAAACTAGGTACGCGTAAAATTGATAACTGCGGTCTGAATCGACGTTTTTACAAAAAGAAAATGGCGGCGTTTTGTGATTTTTTTTTTTAATGTAATAGTCCGGCAACACTAAAAAAATAATCCCTGTCGCGGAGAATCAAAATGATCAAAAAAGCTGAATAATTTTTTTTTTTTTTTTTTTTTTTTTTTTTCAGTCACCAGTATGATGACCCATTTATTCTCCCCGTAATTTGGCATGTTGTGGGTCGGGGAGGACCATCCCACTGCACGCCTTACAAACAAACATATAAAACTTGACTTTCATATAATAAAATCTGTATAAAGCGGTAGTCTTGACATTTTTTTAACATTAAATTTTATCTGTTTTTCTATATTATATTAATTTACATGTATAACCATTTTTATTAATTAAAAAAAGCAACAAAAAAAACACAAATGAATATAGTACGTTTGTTTTACGGGGGAAAGATAGAAAAAAAATACAAATGGAAAAAAAAAAAAAGGTTTTAGTTCTTAATGCTCTCTCTACATGGCCACATCTCTCCTACCTAGCTTAATTTTTAATGTACATGTATATTTTATCCGATAGTTGTCAGATTCTTGGGCTGAATAAAACCTAAAATACCAATTTTAGGGGTGAGCTCCTCGCTTGTTTATACAACAAAATTATTTTAAAAGGTTCATGTATTTGTTCCATTTTTTTTCAAATGGTTCGAAAGCATTGTTTTGTGCTGCTATACATTCTAGAATTTTAAACGACTTTATTATCCTATTTTTGAATGCCTCTATAGACAGTTTATTTTGTAAATGTTTGGTACTGAAAATATAATATTTCATTTCAAGTAATATGTACAAGTCGGCTGGTGTTAATGTGTTACCAATGTTAAAAATAAATGATTCTTCAGTAAAATTTAAGTATATGTCATTACTGGACAACCACATTTTTAATTTATTAAGTATAGATTGCGTTTCAGGACAATACCAAAGCATATGGATTAATGTTTCCTCTTGTTGACAATCCTTGCACAGTGAACTATCAGTGATGTTGATTTTGTGTAGAAATCGTCTAGTTGGAAGTATTCTATGATTTACCCGTACTTGAAACCATTGTAATACTGTACTTGTTGAGGATTTAAAAGGAGACAGGTATATATCGTTCCATGTTTCTTCTTCTATATTATACATTTCCTCCCATTTGGGTTTTGAAGTTGGTTTACTCGGGTTTTGGTTAAGAATATTATACAGATCCCGAGATCCATTTTTACTATTAAGAAATGGATACATATTGAAAGGAAGAATTGGATTTGGTATTTTCTTTATCGATTGTGTGGGAATATTTTTCGTAATATAAGTTTTTATTGCTGCAATAATTCCGTTATATGTTAAAAAGCAAGCATTTAAATTATATAAGTTATTAAATTCCTCAACAGAATAAAAAATTCCATTTTCATCTATTAAATCATTAAGGTAGTAAATACCCTTTTCATACCAAGATTTGTAAAATACTACTTTACCTCCAACTAAGATATTATGGTTATAAAATAGTGAAGTTGTTAAACAATTGTTGGCACATATAATGCTCTTATTAAGATCTAAAATATCCATGTATGCTTTCAATACATCCTTCCAAAATAGGTTGGTCATCTTTTGTATTAATAATTCTGAATAGCCTGTGCCCAAGTTTGTTAGCTTGTTTATATTTATTATATGTGTTACTGTATTTTGCCACTGTCCACCTTTAAGAGTAAGTCTTCTAATCCAAGTTGCCTTAAGTCCATATATAAATGCTTTGAGATTGATCATTTTCAGACCACCCTCATTATATTGTTTGATTAAAATGCTTCTCTTTATTTTTGCTGGTCCCTCCCATAAGAATTCATAAAACATGTCATTGATTTTTTTAATAATTGAATCTTTTGGATTAGGCAATGAAATAAATAAATGATTAAGAATGGGTAGTAATAATGTTTTAATTACTGTTATTTTACCAATTGGTGTAAGATATCTGCGTTTCCAAAGTTTAATTAGATTCTGTATTTTTTCTATCTTATCATTGTAATTTATATCAAGTATCTTGTCAAGGTCAACATTAAAATGTATACCTAATAATTTAAATTGGTTGCTGCCCCATGCTAATTTCCACCTGGTTTTAATTGAGTCTGTACTATATTTTTTTGTACCAATCCAAACTACCTGTGTCTTATCAAAATTCACTCTAAGTCCAGAAATGTTGGCATAAGCAGAAAGTTCATAGAGAGCTTCATTAAGTGAAGTGTCTGACCCGTCCAGAAAAATAGAAGTATCGTCGGCAAACTGTGATAGTTTATATTCCATGTCATTTATAGATATTCCTTTAATCTTTTTATTATTTTGTAGTTTTATTGCTAATATTTCAGCGCATAAGATAAATATATAAGGTGATAATGGATCGCCCTGACGGCACCCTCTGCCTATGTTGAAAAAATCAGATAAATTGCCACCTTGATTAACAGCCAGTTTAGCATTTCTGTATAGAACTTTCACCCATGATATTATTGAGTTACCAAAATTAAAATATTTAAGAACACTGTAGATAAATTTCCATGAAAGAGAATCAAATGCCTTCTCAAAATCCACAAGCAAAATGAGTCCTGGTAAATTGTTTTCTTCTGCAAACTGCATTATATCAAATGTCATTCGAGTGTTTTCCCCCATATATCGTCCAGCAATAAAACCTGTTTGGTTTTCATTAATTAGTTTATATAATATAGATTTTATTCTATTAGCAATGGTCCCTGAAGCAATTTTATATACACAGTTTAAAAGAGAAATTGGCCTATAATTTTTTAAAAATCTTCTTGGTTTGTTATCTTTAGGGATAAGTGTAATAATACCCTCTTTCTGTGTTACAGACAGTTCCCCATTAATATACCCACAATTTATAGCTCTTACAACAAAATGACCTAATTTATTCCAAAATACTTTGAAGAAGTCAGCCCCAAAACCATCAGAGCCTGGAGAGCGGTTGTTTTTCATACCAAAAAGTGATAAAGATACTTGCTGAAATGTTAATAGACCCTCTAATGAATTAGATTCCTCCATACTTAATTTAGGCACACTTAGACCTGACAATTCTTTATCTAAATCTATTGTTTCTAATTTTGTATCTATGCTAGAGTATAAAGATTTGTAGAACGTTTCAGTTTCCTTTAAAATATCTTTCTGCTCTGTGATTATGCTCCCATCAGATCTTTCAATTTTCGGTATAATTTTACTAGTAAAATTGTGAGTTTCTAGATTACAAAAAAATTTGGTTGGTTTTTCCCCATCTTCTATTAATTGCGCTCGGGACCTAATAAGAAAACCATTCATTTTTTGCCGGCGAAGTAATATTAATTCATCTTTTAACTGATCTAAAGCAGGTATTTGATCAGGGGTAAGTCTTTGTTCTAAATGTTGTATTTCAAGAATAAGATCATTTTCACGTTTTTCATTTACTTTTTTTTTGTAGCATGAATATGAAATTGATTTTCCTCTTAATTCCATCAATAATGTATCCAAAAATAATTGGTCAGTAATAGTAAATTGAATTTGGTCATTTGGTATATTGTCAATATTATCAATATTATAGACTGGAAGCGCATATTGTAATTTAATTTCATTTATTTTATTATTCATTATATTCAGATATTCAATATCGTTTAGAAGTGAATTATTGTGTTTCCAAAGGGACTTGCCCTTTACAAATTCGTTAAAGTTGCAGTTCAACATAGTAATTGAATGGTCTGATCGATAGCTAGCTTCAATAGTACACTTGTTTACTGATGATAAAAGATTTTCCGAAACTAAAAAGAAATCCAGTCTTGCTTGCTTTAATGGTGTTTTTTTTCTCCATGTATACCTTCTTAGATTTGGATAAAACTCTCTATATGGGTCAGTTAGATTATAGCAAGTTATTATTTCTAATAATTTTATACGCGCATTTTTATTATTAATAGCCTTATAATTATCATAATCTACTTCAGGATCTTGGACCAAATTGTAATCGCCGCATAAAATCATGTCATTATTATTATTATTCATGGTCTCTACAGTTTTCATAACCTTATCAAAAAATGATGGGGAATCCGTATTTGGGCCATAAAGTGAAATAAGGGTTAATCTCTTGTTATTAACAGTTAAGTCAATAGTTATAAAATTTCTTTCAGGGTCAGATATATAATTATGTACTTTATAGTCTAGGTCTTTGCTAAATAGTACAGCTACTCCTCGTGCATTTGATTTACCTGAGCTAAAAATGCAATCATTACCCCATTCTGAACGAATAAACTTCTCAGTTACAGGTGTTGAGTGTATATCTTGTAGACAATATATATGACATTTTTTGGTTTTTATATAGTTAAAAACATCAAGTCGCTTTTCAGCTGACCCAAGGCCCTGACAGTTAACAGACAGAATATTGACATCCGTCATCTATGGGGATATAGTAGGTCAGAGAACATGACCAGTATAGAGAGAACATAACAAACAAAACACGAAAACACGAATAGCTGCAAAAAAAAACAATTCTGCATGTGATATAACAAAAACATCACAATCTGGTTAAACCTACTTCAAATACTATTATAATATTTTATTATTAAAAAGATTTGTTCTGTGATTTTATTTATATGTGAAGGTAACTTAGTATTTATTTTCCGTTTTTTCTTAGCTAATACATAAACGTAAAACATGTGGTATAGTGGAAATTAAACCTAACAGAATGATTACACAATCATTATTGAAAAAAGCGTACTAGTATTGTTGTAAAACGAATTTTACAATCTGAAATAAACCAGAGATTTCATTTTTTTTATAAAAAAGAAAATCAATATAAAAAAAAAAAAAAATAAGATAAATAATTTTTTTTTTTATTTATTTTACTTATTTGCATTCAATGTCATGTATATTTATTTGATAAAGACGTCAATAAGCAATAGCTTACTCATAGTCATCATAAGCAATAGCTTACTCATAGTCATCATTTATATATATTACAAGAACAAGAATATAAACAACAAAAAAACAACAAAAAAAACTACAACCTCCAAATAGAAAACGTGACAATGTCACATAACAAAACTGACATTATATAATAGTATCAGGAATAAAACAGAGAAAAAAAATAAACTCACCAATAGATATTCATTTAACTCCAGTTTGCATTAATATCCATCAAATACATTATAAACTTTTCGCACTTATAATCCATATTTTATTCAGAGTTAATCCTGCAGGTAAATAATTTAATTTAAAGCACAGTTGTATTAACACATTCAGCCCTAAGCAATTATGATAAATTATACAAAAACTAAAATAATATCCAGAAAAATCAATAAATCCTGTTATGTCTTTGCATGTTATGGGACACTGACAAAATTACTGTCACTTCATCAAATGTATTTATTTCTGGATTACGTCCCGAATGTTGTCGTACATGTCAAACTTGTGTCGAGTTCCAGAGGTGGTCTTCCCATACACTGCACCATTGAAGTACCAGGCCTGATCAATTTGGTTGTGGTCGGATAGGCGCCTAATTAATTCTGCATTAAGACGCGTCACATCATCCACTAGTCGGTGTCCTCTCGCCTTGAACGCTGACCTGTGCCTCATCACCTTCGTTTTCTCATTATTGTTAACGAGCTTGATAAGCACAGGTTTTGAGTGGCCAGGCTTTCCAGGTATTCGATGAATGGCCATTATTTTAGACGGGTCAATGGTGATACCCTCCTTCTGCCAAAGCGCCGTTACCTCCTTAATGAGGTCTTCTTCAGACTCTGATGGCTTCTCTGTAAGGTCCATGATCTTTATATTATTTTTCCTAGAATATTGTTCATTATAATTTGCCTTGGCCAGTGCGTCTTTGGATCGTGTATCAAAAGCATCAATTTTCAAACTTTGATCTTTTATTTGAGTTTTCAGTGACACAAGTTCCTTTTTTAAGCTTTCGTTTTCTTTCTCCAAATTTAACAGCTTTTTTGATAGGTCCTTTGTTTTTTCTTCAATTTTCAAAGAGACTGTCATCTCCATACTTTCATTCATATCAGCAATGATTTTTGAAATAGTGCTCTGAATAAATGTTTCTAGTTCATCCTTTTTAAGGATAAGTTTGAGATTTTCCCTCATGGATCCTTGGTCTTCCCTCATGGATTTTATGTCCTCAGATAATCCCTCTAGCTGATGATTAATAACAGTTATTTCCTCAACACTAGAGTTCGCTGACATGTCACTATTTGGCCGTTTCTGTGCTGGTTGTTTAGTGCCTGAGGTCGAGCTTAATGCACTGGCCTTACCAGAAAGTTTGGCAGGTTTTATAACTTCCATTTTACTCATTATTGTGTGATTTAATCCAAAACACAATGGCAATCAGAATGCTAATCCTTCAGGGAAAATGTCCAAACGTGTAACTGCTACCTATGTAGTGTAAATTTCCTTTGTCTTGATAAGTGCAGATTCAGAAAATGTCCAATATCTTCTAAACTGTTATTTAATTTCCATATTTTTTTCCACAGTCTTATTAACTAGACATTCATATTTCACATAAACCAAAGTTGTGAAACTTTATCACTAAAATTGTAGGTAAAATAACCAAAATTGTGGGTAGTGAACTGACCTAAAACATCACTACCTAAATTACATAAGTCAAGCTGAATAATTAGTTCCTGGCGTTCCCACAGATGGCAATCTTGACTTTTTAAAAAATTCACTTCGTCCCGTTAGTTTTTGTCTTAATTACATTTGTTCAGTCATTAATATTAATTTGTTGAATAGTTCAAAGCAAATTACTTTTACATATTATTAACTTTTTTATAATATTGCAACAATATTATATTTAACAATTTGGTAAAATAGTAAAGAAAATTGAAAATCTCCTTTTTTTATTTAAGCATACAGTTTTAAAGTCAAAAATGACGCACGATATTAAGTGAATCGAGGAGCAAATTTTTATATGTGAATAAAACTCAAGATTGCGATGTGTCCCTTTAACATATGATTTTATCTGTATTTAGATAAAATCGAATTGAACAGTGTTGGTCTCAGCTATCTTATATTTCAAACTTTAATTTCCATGTCAATACGATATCTTACTCAAACTATAAATGGGAATGGCTATATATAACTTTTAGGTTATTTTGGTGTTTCTTTTAAATAAAATATGTTTATTAAATTGGCCGTTTAAAACCGTACGTAATTAATGTTTAATTGTATTAATATCAATAATATATTTCAGAAATGAAAAAAAAAAGAATATCAGTGTCAAGAAATGTCAAAAAATCAACAAAAATAATTAACAAAAAAGGAATCGAAACATAATTACAACTATTTATTGTATACACTTAGCGGTTTGGATAATATATGTTTAAGCTTTTTCTCAATAGTTATTGTACATGATAATGTTAGACCCCACACGGCAAGCAATTATTTGCACTAAAACCTTCGTTTATGCTCTCTTTTAGTTCTATGTTTATGGTCAGTACGATGCTTGATAAAACAATAAATTGTCGTTGGACCACCAGTTTCGGGGAAGTAGATCATTAAGATAAATATTTCTGTTCATGTCGATTATTCTCAAACACGATACCCCGATGTGGAGCTGTCCTTAAATGTTACGCCGGTGATTCTTATTGAACTGAATAGTCTAGGATATAAAATAGTATAAAATACTTATATAAGAAGAAGATCGGAGAACATCCCTCTCTAAGTGGAAATAATTAACAATATCAAAATTACAATCATCTCTCTTGTCATAGATTTCACTAAGTAGTTCTCAATTTCCAATAGAGAGATGTAAATCCAGAAAAGAAATGTTAGCTTTGTTGAAGTTTTTTAGGATAGATAGTAACAATAATTAGTGAATGTCAACATTTTTTAACTTGATTAATAAACTCTTTAATACGGTGTTTACTATTTTCGGTGTATAGTGTACATACACATTTGATACAAGTATACATTTCAACTTGAGTTTGCAACCGTATTCAAGACAAACTGTTTGAATCAGAATATTGGAGCTGGAATATTGTTACAATATATACACCACTGTATTTTCGTACCTTTAAGTTTTATAAGAGTAGGGCACGGTTCCCGGATTCCTATGTGTCCTTCCCCTCTCTCTGGGGCGACTCTAAATGATCTATACTGTGTTGAGGAGCCGTTAAACAACATTATATTCAATTAAGTTTTAACCGTAGGTGTTTCACTTTACTTTGTTTTATTACATTACTATGGTTGAAATGTCTCAGTAAGACAAGATATTTCGTAATCACTAACTTGTAATAACTGACTAGTAGCACAATAGTAACTGTATGGTACTGTGACGTTATGCCATGAAGACAATACATTATTAAGAACGTTGATGTCAGTTGCCGGGAACGTTCAACAAAAATGAAATAGTTAGATACACAAACAGCTACAATTATGGAACTATATTATTTAAATGTAGCGTTCGACTATAGCCCATCCATTACTCTGTAGTAGGCGTGTTTTGTTTGACACACAACCGCATCCTCTTGCACACACCTACATTCTCAGAAAGTCGAAACCATCAGCAAACTAATATATATGAATTAGGTTTTGTAAGTCCAATTACCAGTTGCATTTATTTGACTAGAATAGAGAAAAGTATCTTAACTTAGTTTTAAACAACGTCACTGGTGAACTAGAACTACACTGTGTGTTCGTGAGTCCTGTTATTTAAATCATAAATGTTTCAGGTGTATCGGTGAAATTAAACTTGTTTCTTGTCCTGTCTAAGGTGAAGCAGAATTGAGTGACTTTGACAAAACTATATCAGGTATATTTAGTAGTAAGCAGTGGAACGCAAATTATGATCTTACAATTACCAGTAAATATACGTTAATGAAGCAAACATCATTAACATACCGCAGTATATGTAGCATATGTATACTGAAACGAAAAAGAAACGCAACTCGGGAATTTTCGCTATATATTGTATGTACAATATGCTGCTGTTAATCGAACAAACTACCAATATATCTACAGAGCCAACATGCACAAACAAATTACCAATATGCCTACACAGCCAGCATGCTCAAACAAACTACCAATATGCCTACACAGCCAGCATGCACAAACAAATTACCAATATGCCTACACAGCTAGCATACACAAACATATTACCAATATATCTACACAGCCAGCATGCTCAAACAAACTACCAATATACCTACACAGCCAGCATGCACAAACATACTGCCAATATGCCTACACAGCCAGCATGCACAAACATACTACCAATATGCCTACACAGCCAGCATGCACAAACATATTAACAATATGCCTACACAGCCAGCATGCACAAACATACTACCAATATGCCTACACAGCCAGCATTCACAAACATACTACCAATATGCCTACACAGCCAGCATGCACAAACAAATTACCAATATGCCTACACAGCCAGC
This sequence comes from Cyrtodaria siliqua, assembly GCA_037043455.1. Lineage (NCBI taxonomy): Eukaryota > Metazoa > Mollusca > Bivalvia > Adapedonta > Hiatellidae > Cyrtodaria > Cyrtodaria siliqua. The sequence continues at coordinate 175,364 of JAWPHD010002786.1, read as the reverse complement.
ATGCACAAACATACTACCAATATGCCTACACAGCCAGCATGCACAAACAAATTACCAATATGCCTACACAGCCAGCATGCACAAACATACTACCAATATGCCTAAACAGCCAGCATGCACAAACAAATTACCAATATGCCTACACAGCCAGCATGCACAACAAATTACCAATATATCTACACAGCTAGCATGCTCAAACATACTACCAATATGCCTACACAGCCAGCATGCACAAACAAACTACCAATATGCCTACACAGCTAGCATGCACAAACAAATTACCAATATATCTACACAGCTAGCATGCTTAAACATACTACCAATATGCCTACACAGCCAGCATGCACAGGCATACTACAAATATGCCTACACAGCCAGCATGCACAAACAAATTACCAATATATCTACACAGCCAGCATGCTCAAACAAACTACCAATATGCCTACACAGCCAGCATGCACAAACAAATTACCAATATATCTACACAGCTAGCATGCTCAAACATACTACCAATATGCCTACACAGCCAGCATGCACAAACATACTACCAATATGCCTACACAGCCAGCATGCACAAACAAACTACCAATATATCTACACAGCCAGTATGCTCAAACAAACTACCAATATGCCTACACAGCCAGCATGCACAAACAAGTTACCAATATGTCTACACAGCCAGCATGCACAAACAAGTTACCAATATGTCTACAACATACTAAAACAACACATAACACAGCAAATAGTATTCCTTAAAAGATTCATTATTGACAGAGAATGTGTTTGGCTCAAGCATATGAGCAAACTTAGGATGCACAGTTGTGCAAACTACCGAGCTGACTCAGGTATTTAAAGAGAATCTTCAACATTTATGAATTTCTTGTTACAAAGTTTACTGTGATTAAAACGTCTACAATATCACTTTTGTGTCCTTTTTCTAACTAACTGCAACGTCATGTTTTACAAAACATCTTAGGATTTCTTTGGAATATTATGCGGAATTAAGTGTGCAGTATATACAATATATCATGTATATAGCGTAAATTCCCGAGTTGCGTTTATTTTTCGATTCAGTATATATATATATCCTACAATATTTCCTACTCTCACGTTAAAGGCCGACATTAATGTAATAATGTGATATATAATGTACATTTCCACACATGTTAGGTTATATATGACGGTCGAGTTTTTGAGGTGGAGGCAGAACACCCACTTTTCCTGGGTATAACCAGTACTGTACACCTCCCGCCATCCGTAAGAATCGACACTTTCACACTTACAAGTCGAGCTTGCAATGGGATTCGGACCCGCATCGGTGAGAGGCGAAGGTGCACAACGCAACGTCGTCAACCACTCGGCAACGGACGACACTCTGACGTCACAGTGTTACGTAGTACGCCATGCTACAGAAAAGATAGAGTCCGTCTCAGCTTGTTAATTCGATGGGATACGCCCATCTCGGTGTTTAAATAAGCCAAATTGCTGAGACCTAACTCTGTATATTACATAATAATCAAAGGTCCCAATATATAGCTGTAAAATTGTCTTTAATAAATTGTTTATTTCCTTTCATTCGTATATTTTCTCTGTGTGATGGAACACATTTCATAAATGAGCCGAAACACGCGCAAACGACCCTTCAGACAAAATGTTCACATTCTATGTTTTTTGATATTTATGAAACACGGTGATTTTCTCTTTAAACATCTCTATATTTTATGTTGATATCTTAATTAAAAATGATTTTATCTCAATTTGAAAATTGAAGATTGTACTCACCATTAATTTTGACGTTGACGTCTGCGTCTTGGACGACGTCGTTAATTAAATAACAACAAAAGACATAACAAATTACCATTTTCTATAGCATCAAATATTTATATTAAGAAAACATATTCCCTATTCCCGAATTAGGTAAAACACAGAAGTGACGAGAAATGTGATTAGTAATTCATTACCGGCCGACGTCATGAATTGTTACTTTATGACGTTGTCGTATAAACGTCCGAAGGGAGGTTTTCGTGTGTTGCGGCTCATATATCTGTGACACAATACAGTAATTGCCACACGTATTTGTGGTTTTCATTGTTAAAGATTTACTTTGGTGTGATGTATATTTACATCGTCTTGTCAGCGCTGAAGACAATATCGAGGCTGTGTACACTTAAAATCGATCTAATCTAACCAGTGGGCCATATTGCCTTCTGATCGTTCAAATTAGGTAACGCTGTCTTCACCATCCTTTATGTTGGTTATTATCTTTTTCATTATATAGTTGATTCGTTCTTTGTTTGTGTTATAGTGCAGATATACGGTGTCATTGCGTTTGAGTGCTGCGAGTTCTATAGCACATTTTTTCTCCCTTTTTGCAGATGTTATCTCGCTTGTTGTAGTGCAAATACGTCCCTTATACGGCTCGTACATTACAGGACACATTACGGGACACATGTGGCATACACGTTTTAAAACACCTGCAGTATATTTTTAAATCAAGTAAAAATTCCAATTCATTCCAGCCGAACTGAACATAACAAAATCCGAACTGCCTCATTAACTTCGGCAACATTCACGACAATCGACATGGCAGTTTCAAAATATAGTTAGATCACCAATGTCAATCAAAAAAGCATCTGCCCATGCCACTTCACCCGTTTGAACCGCATCATAAATGTCCACCTGTATATCAAGCAACACAAACAAACAAACTTACGGCCCACACACCCCACCCCTACCCCCCGCCCCACCACCCACCAAAAAAATAAATAATAATAAAAAAAAACCGAACAAAAATACGCGTTTAACATATGAATTTTCATTACCTTTTCAGATTTTAGCGATGTAGGGTTTTGGGCGAGCCGGATGCGCTCCAAACCCCACACTCCCCGGCCCCTTGGATCATTCCCTGATTACCTGAATAAACATAATCATAATGATGGTCTTCGCCATATTGATACATATACTTGAACGTATAACTAGCGTGGCCTGTATCTGCCATTTAATCAGGGTTTGGTATAATGCTTTGTCAGAATTAATATATAATCTTATCGGATGGATTATCGTTAGCCTGAGTGCTACGACCTGATGGTCTACTTTGAAGCTGATTGAAAGCATTTTATTTATCATGTTTATATAAAACAATATACCATATCATTTGTGAAGTGTGTGAGCTAGATACATTTAAAACGCACCAGAGCGACCAACATTTACTTCAAAGAGTGCTTATCGGAAAGGTAGAATGAAGTTTATATAAAACAAGTATTACTTTCAAATATAAGGATTGCTAAACCTTATAATGATGATGTATTATAAAAAAAGTACACTATACTTACTTATTGGATACTATATCCTTATTCGTATGGGTCTGTTGGTAACCTACCGCAAGGTCGGTGTAAATCATATGTTCGTGCCTTGATCTGAATATGATATACTACTCAAAATTTGCTAAAGATCACTTTTATTCTTCCATATAATTTTATTAGAAATTAATATCAACAATTCCACAACTTGAATCAAGTCATGAGATCACATGACCATACACTTACCTAAATAATTTCATGTAAAATAGAAATAATTCTATTTTTTTCAGCAAGAAATTTAGACAGCAAAAAAGTAAGCCTTAGAAAATGTTCAGTAGTATATTATTTGAACGGTATTTATTACAAACATGATGCAGGCATGCAGGCAGGCAGGCAGCCAGCACGCACCCACGCACGCACGCACGTACGCAGGCAGGCAGGCAGGAACGCTCGCTCGCACGAACGCACACACACATATATACATAGATACGTAACAATACATGTTCTTATGGCTGTGGGGCGCCCGTGGCCAACTGGTTAACGTCTCTGACTTGAAATCACTTGCCCCTCACCGCTGTTGGTTTGATCCCTCAGAGGCCTAGGAATCTTTATGTGAGGAAGCTATCCAGCTGGCTTGCGGTACGTCGGTGGTTCTACCAAGGTGCCCGCCCGTGCACGAAAATTGCCCGGAGGGGCACCAGCGGTCTTCCTCCACCAATGGAAGCTGGAAAGTCGCCATATGACCTTAGCTGTTGGTGCGACTATAAAATCAAATTCAATTCAATTCAATTATAATGGCTGTGTGATATATTATGTTAGTACAATACAGATAGTTAAGCATGGGCTCATAGATAATGTTGACCTATTCTCCACAAATTAAGTTAAGGACCGCAAGAATATTTCTCCATATGCTTACCTTTGGAACTGACTACCATTTTCAAACGGATATACAGAATGTGTACGCAATGTTGCATTAAACTGGATATTGCCAGGTCATCTGCATTAGATGAAAGAACACAATGTCGATATACACTGTTCTGTTAATTAAAACGAGCCCGAGATTTTTGATAATTTCTAAAAATCATTAATTTGCCCCAAAACAACAATACTGAAAGTTTTAATATGTTTTATCAATTTATTCATTACCAATGGAACTAAAGTCGTGAAATTTTAATTTCCCACGAAATGGACTAACCTTAGACAGTTTAAATGCACTCACAGAACAGTTTTAAAAAAAGCTGATATTTTATCCCATCCAAAATGAATCCAGATGTTTGTTAAGGAATCAATAGTCAGGAAAATAATACGAAATAACATTGTTGCGTGAAAAAAATCTGAATTAGATATTATTTTTTTTTCGTGTAAAATGTGCCTAAATAATAGAGAAGCACTAACCAGTTTCCATTTTTGGAATGCAATCTGCATTTAAACTTGTGCGATGATGCAATCTTTATTTAAATAAAGAAGGGATGGTCCTTAACTTATTTTGAGGAGTATATATGTTATGCGCAAAATGAGAATATGGACAATTCCGGAATTGCCCTGCGCAAAGTAAGAATTCTTAAAATGCGCGGCATTATCGGAATTCTTACTTTGCGCGGTTCAATTCCGGAATCGTCCGTGCGCAAAGTAGGAATTGGGACAAAGTAGGAATAGTTCCGTTATCGTCATTACGCGAAGTAGGAATTTGGATTCTTCAACATATTTGCGGGTATACATTAACATATCTATGAGATTTTGGGCCGATATCGGCCTATGAGTCACTAATTTATACAAATCAATAACATGCCGATTATGTGTTATTTTGATTCCTTTAATATCTAGATAACACTCATTCTTAAGAAAAATCAAACATTATGGAGTTTAAAAATAGTTTAAAATATAATAACTTAGAATTTGCAAACATACTGAGAAGGCGATAATCTTCATATACAAAAGAGGACATAAAGCTGTTAAACGACGGAATGATTTTGACAGATAAACATATCACAATAGTAATAGAAGTACACCCCATTTACATTAACATTTATGATTTAGAAACAACACGCAGCCGAGTTGTCGAGCTTTCCAGACCGCACATGTTTATTAGCCATAACTGACCGTAATGAAAAATTAATTCAATACATATGCATATTGTATATGAAATTGAAGCACATTATAAAGGTTTACATGAGTTTAGTCTGTATTTGATTACGCAAAACTTGGTATTTTTTTGTTTTAACTGACAAAAATAGAGCAGATCTTATGAAACTGTGTATCACCATATGTTAACCTTTGGGACAAAGAGACTTGTGTACTAACATAAAATACAACCTTGATTTGAAAAAACAACAACAGCGGACTAAATATAATTAAAAATATTTTTTAAATGTATTCAGTAGTTAATATGTTGTATTGAACGTTGTGTTTGCCATGTGATGATTTGTGACACTTTAATAAACATTTATCTTCTTCATCTTCTTCTATAAACAATAATTTATAAGATTCTTAAAGATTTGCATGGATTACAACTATTGTGTTGATGCACTATTTTTAAACAGGATTTATTTAAAAGGGCTCTGAAAAACTCGAAAAAAAATGAAAGAAATATCAAAATGCAATGAAAAATAAAGAAGAAATGACCGATTGAAAATCTGCAAAGAACATAAATGGAGTAGGCCATCTTGGTATCTTGGAACGATGTCATCATCGCACCTTTTTACTATAAATGACATATAGACAAAACACATTTTAAAACAAAAAAATCACTGCAAATTGATTAAAAAACTAAATATACAGATGTAAAATGTATAAATTGTATACTAATTATAGGCTTTGAGTCTCATATGAAAATCATATGGTAATCAAGTGAGAATCATGTGAAAATCATGTGAGAATCATGTGAGAATCATATGAGAGTAATATGAGAATTTAACGAGTCCTAATCATATTATTCATACATTCACATTTAATTATCATATAAACAGTTTCATAAGATATTGAGAACAATTTTTGTACGAGAATATATTTTTTATTCATAAAAGTTTCGTTTTTAAAACACATATATTTACATTAATATATATTAACTTCGATATGATTCTTAAAATCTGTGATATGGTTCTTATATAAATACACATTATTGCAACCATGTTCTATTTAAAACCTTGCAAATGATTATCATATCAGAATCGTGTGATACTTATGTGCGGCAAAATTGGATTCGTTAAGGAGAACTGTCGAGCATATCACTTCCATTGAACTATAGACCTGTTAGATCCGAGTACCTAGTAATGTTTTCTGAACGGCGATCTACGAGGATAAATATCATTTATTATGAGACAAGACTATATAATAAATTTAATTCCCTTAACACTCACCCTTCTCGTAGCAGTAACAACTACAACATAACGTAATAATTATATATTGATTATTATTTGTATAAGCCATTGGATGACCGGCAGACGGCATTACGACACAAAACATCAGCACATTAATTCATACTAAACAGTTCCTAAATCATTAAAATAAGCTTTATATAGCCTGTACTTAACGTAACAATCCGTGACTGCATAACCAACGGAGATATTCTTAAATCATACACGAAATCCAGTAACCCCCTTACCTGAATCATGTGTATTCGACTTATGGCACATATCAATCCTGATAATAATAAGCCCAGTTTTACAAAAATCGGCTAACCTATCCTTCTGTTAGGGAAAACCTTTCAATTTCATTTTCTCATAAAATTAATTATGTTTGTACCAGAAGATGAACATCATTTCCGTTCTTTCTGAACAGAAAGCTTTTAGATACTCGAAGTCTGACTGAATATTTATTTATAAGAAATTCAGTGAAATTTGAAATCCTGACTCAAACTGGCGTCCAGCCAACAGATCCTCGAACATTTGGGCCATCATTTCTAAGATATTACATGTCCACCCTATTTCATCAGTTCCATTCATCGCATTCGCACTTTTAACAGAGCACTATCAAAGTGATAACAGGTCATCCACGAAAAAGAGGTCATCCACGAAAAACCCTGTGGAAAACATGTATCCGATTAACATTCTTGTTTCTAGTATCTCTCGGGATAAAATCTCGGATTTGATCTCTGACTATCAAAAGTACTAACGTTTCAATGATCAGTGAAAACCAACACAACAGGACAATATCAATATCCTGAAACCTTTTTCAAAACCACATTTGTGAGTTGCTGCAATAGGTTTTCTATATCTTTAACTCAAATGTATAACGTCTAACCTAGTCTGATCTCCAAGGCTGAATGATTTAATTGTCTACCTCTACGCCAATATATAAATTGCGCCCTCTATGAGAACAAACACATCAAGGGAAATTAATTTCTGTCTAATTCATTTCACTCAAACGAAATAATAGTATTTTTTACATATCATGCATATCGCATTAAGATTGATAGTTTGCTTCTACGATGATTACAATGTGCTACAATATGTACATGTGGAATTAGTGAATACAATATTGTATAAATATCACAATCATGTGATGGTTATAGTAAGAATGTTCACCCTGAAGATATGATTATCGAACGAGGCGAAGCCTAATATTTATTATATTATACCGAAACATCCCTCGAGGCAAAGTACGGATACTTTTCAGTATAGATTTCACTTTGCCGGAAATTGAATAGTATTATTTATTTTTTTAAATATTGATGTGAAAGTTAATATATCGTTGAATTGAAATAACCTAACTAAGAAAATGAGCGATAGTTTATGGTAATCGGTAAGGTACTTTTGAAGTTATAGTGTTTTAAAACTAGCAATTTCATCGTACTGAGTCTATGACGTCACCGAAGCAGTACGCACACAAACGCGTGCGATTTGTTTTTACTATCTCCCTGCGATTGACTACCATCCTGTAATATCACCCTCGCGACAAATAGTAAAACATTACACATTGTTGTCTATGGGAATTTAGCATGGGCGTTTTATGTGATTTGTTTTTAAAATGTATTGTATTGTAGTTTATTGAATAGTATTGTATTGTATTGTATTGTAATGTTTTGTATCGTATCGTATCGTTTCGTATCGTATCGTATCGTATCGTATTGTATTGTATCGTATTGTATTGTAACACACGGATTCTTTTTGAAGACACGTGTGAAGATTATCACCCCTATATAACGCGCGTATTGGTTGGTGGAGTTCGAACTGAATACAACTTATGTATCCCAACGTGTATTAAATATAATCGAAAAGTAGTAACGTCCATGCATAATTAAATGCCGTGAACAATACATAGCGCGAGCGGATGTGGTGGCCAACATTAACGAGTTAGTAAAATTAGACGGAATGGGACAATTGTATGTGTAATGGTTTGTAATGATCATGTATTCAGACTTGTAATTGGTTTTGTAAAACGTTCGTCCTACGTTTCCGATAAACATGTTATGGAAGTGTAGGCTGCTTTGGTACCTTTGACATACGATAATTACTTCAAAAAGCCACAATTACTGGTATTTTCCGCATACAATCATTGCTTTCAAATTGATTTCAATAAAATATGTCCGGTCGTAGCTCGCAGTATAATGATGAACTATCCATAAAATAAGCTCATGTACACGTCATTACTAAATAAATTGAGAGGAACCAGTTAGACCTAAATATCGGACACTGTTCAATTTCAGATATAAATATTGAAAGATTAGCGCTTGGAAGCAACGAATAGACGCAATATAGACATAAAGCAGACGCTGCGGTATTGAATCTGTTCATGAGAGGTAATGCGAGATTAGCTCCAACACCTCTCACACCCACTAACAATGGTTTAAGAGGTATTCTGCATCATGGCCAGACAAATATATGATTAGGGATCATTTTAAAATATAAACAATATACGGCAACAATCTCCACGCAGAGTAATCGTTCCTTGCACTCACATATATTTCTGCTAACTACTAAATTACAAGATACTGGTAAAACCTGTTAAATTGGAATGTGTTTGCCTGAAACTCGTTTATTTCTTGTGTAAATATACTTTTCAGAATATCTGCAAATTAGATGTTGCAAGATTTGTAATAATGCATTAAAACAATTTAGTTTTAATCTGGACTATTTTACTACAAAAATAATACGTACTTAGGTCTCCTCAATCGAAACGCATATGTAAACATTTCAAACCGAAGCTCGATAGCAGAAAATTACTAAAAAAATAATAACTCACGCAAAAGGATTTATTATAAACATCGGCATAACGTTTTTGAATAATCACGTGACCTAACCGTTAACCCTAATTTCTTTGACGTTGACAGAGTCAGAAATTACTCTGGTAGAGATTGATACGGCAATTGTTTTATGAAAGTCTATTTCAAACTACATTTACACACTGAACTCACGAAACCTCATAGCATTGAGACGCATATTGTAATCTTCTGAAGAAAAAAAATCCTTGATGTTTGTCGTGGCGTTGTGTCCGAGTAGTATTGCACATAATATAGAACATTCACCACTGGCACACTTTACTAATATCCTCTCACCGCTGCCGATTTGAGTCCCACTCGGAGCTCAACTTGTGTGGGAGACAGAGATGATTCTTACGCATGCCGGGAGATATACAGTACTGGTTCTAGCAGAAATAAGTGGGTGTTCTACTCCATCAAAAAAAATATCGACCTTCATACACAGCCTACAAGTGGCTGAAAGTTGGCGTTAAATACCAAACAAACACACGTGACAAGAGGAAAACAAGTCATATAGAACAGACGGCATACAGGCACCCAACTTTCGTGGACACAACAAGGCGTACAGTGCAATGCAAGTTGTTGAAAAACACACACACTGCAAGTCACTGCGGACAAGTAGTATAGACTAAAACACGAGTCATTGATGTCAAAGGTTATGAAATACAAGACTTAAAAGTATACTACAATTCCTACTTGCATGTAGAAACATGAGGAAAATGTAAAATATACTTTTTTATTTGTTATACAACATGTTATGAATTCATTGCACAAATGTATGATTGAACCTTTATAAGTACTCTTCAAAAGATGAATTTTAATTTTTTAGCAAGATTTTTTGGTTTGTTTACCTTGTCAACCAATCAAAATTAAGAGATTCTGTGTAATAGCTCCGAATTTATCCTGGAACGTTTTCCCTGCTCGCTGATTGGTTGGTAATTGGTGTAGCTGATTTAAACACATTGTATTGGCAATATTTTACATACAGAGCAAATATAAACATTTATACGATAGAAATATTATAATGACAAATGGGTTGGGTAACACGTTCTACCAACACTAGATTAAACCCTTCCCAGGAATGTGTGTAGTCTAATCTGTACATAATCACACAGCCATAAGTACATGTATTAGAATGTCTCTTTGTATATATGTGTGTCTCTGTGTGTGCGTGTGTTCATGCCTGCCTGCCTGTCTGCGTGCGTGCTTGCTGCCTACCTGCCTGCCTGCATGTATATATGTAATAAATAAAATTCAGATCCAGGCACGAACATATGATTTACATCGACTTTGCAGTAGCTTACCAACTGGCCCATACGATTAAGGAGATAGTATCCACTAATTAAGCCTAGTGTACTTGTGTTATAATACATCATCTTTATAAGGTTTAGCGAAAGTAATAATTGTTTTATATAAACTTCATTCTACCTTTCCGATAAGCACCCTTAGAAGTAAATGTTTGTCGCTCTGGTGCCTTTTAAATGTATCTAGCTTACACAATTCACGAATGATATGGTATATCGTGTTATATAAACATAATAAATAAAATCAGCTTCAAAGTAGAATATCAGGTCGGAACACTCAGGCTAGCGATAATCCATCCGATAAGATTTCACATTAATTCTGACAAAGCATTATACCAAACCCTGATTAAATTTCAAGCCGCGCTAGTTATACGTTCAAGTATATGTATCAATATGTCGAAGACAATCATAATGATTATGGTGTTTTTTTCAGGCAATCAGGGGATCCAAGGAGGGTGGGATTTGGAGCGCACCCGGCTAACCTCCAAGCCTCCCCCACTAAAATCTGAAAATTTAATGAAAATGCGTATGTAAAAAGCGTATTTTTCTGATTATTTCTTTTTTGTGGAGGGCGTTTGGGTGGGTCGATGGGGGTGAGTTGTTCAACGATGGGGATGGGGTTGTTTGTTGAACAACTAACTCACCCCCATTAACTGAAGAATAACGAGTTTGTGTGCGTGTGGTTTGGTTGATAATTGTTTTTAAATATTACGCAACACCCTCACCCCTATCCCTAAACTCAATTTCTGTATCTGTCTCTGTCCAATCACAAAATGGCCAGAATCATTTACCAGTGTCGAGTGTCCCGTAAGTCTGTTTGTGTTGCTTGATATACAGGTGGACATATACGATGCGGTTTAAACGGGTGAAGTGGCATGGGCAGATGCTTTTTTTGATTGATATTGATGATCTTACTATGTTTTGAAACTGCCATGTCGTGACTGTTGCCGGAGTTGATGAAGCAGTTCGGATTTTGTTATGTTCAGATCGGCTGGAATGAACTGAAATTTTTACTTGATTTATAAATATGATAAGTCTTTTAAAACGTGTATGCCACATTTGTCCCGTAAGGTATGAGCCTTATAATGAACGTATTTGCACTACAACAAGCGAGATAACATCTCCTAAAAGGGAGAAAAAATGTGCTGTAGTAATCGCAGCACTCAAACGCAATGGAACCACAGTTCCGCACTGTGAAACCAACAAAGAACAAATCAACTATACAATGAAAAAGATAATACACAACATAAAGGGTGGTGAAAACAGGGTTACCTACTTGGAACTGTAAGAACTGACAAGAAAATGTAAATGAAACTACAACCCACCAAAGTAAATATTTAACTATGAAAACCACATTTAACAATGAAAGACAATTTTACAGCTATATTTTGGGACAAAATTCGAAGCCAGTCCTGCGTTCAACATTCTGACCCAGTTCTCATATTCTTTTTTATACAGTGGCGTTGCTTGTGCAGTGTGTTGGCAGTAAACCGTCTCCCCGCGCTTGCAATCAGTGCTGTTATTCATTCGATCTTTGGAGATCGCTGGGCCCGATACTTATATTTAGTGATCGGTGGTAATTTTTCAATTTCTTTTGTTTTCTTACTTAATTTCCGATTCGGAGGTTCCACTACTCCGGCCGATAAAAGGCACTGGGTATTGTTTAACCACTCATAGGATATGTTGTCTGCTTTTTACTTTAGTCTTTTGGCTTTACTTGTGATACGCAGGCTTCTTAACCGCTGCTCCCAACTAAATTCCTTTTTGTTTATCTCGCTCTTCGGGGAATACAATTTTATTAGATCCTGGGCCCATACGCCGCTGGATATAGGGTATGAAATAAAGATAAAAATATTGCTTTTTCCACCGCCATATGCTTACCATCTTCAGGATGGTTAAAATTCTGTAATGTTGATTTTATTAATATTGAGTTCTGCTCAACCCGGGTTTAGAGGGCGTGAGCGGTAGATTGCAATATTTCGAATGCGTCGTGCTCGGCCGTTTCTTAAACATCATATGAAAATTTTTTGATAGTCTCGGAAAGAAATATGTATTTAAAACCGCTACTAAGTTTATGTAAAAATAACTATTATTTGCATGACGTAGATACTACTTTTACCACTGCGTGAATGCACGGGGAAAAGAGGGAAATCTGAACTATATTGATGCACAACTATTGCCAGATAATTGATCAATACATTTACCTGTGGATTAATATACCTGTTCAAAGTTTTCTACGTCATCAAATAAAATCTTATTCTCGCTTTGCACATATATTGCAATGTGTGAATTGTAAATATCTAGTTGTTGTTTATTGAATTTGATTTAAGTAGACATAAACATGTTCATGAAACAAAACATGGCCGAAGAAACTTTAAGTATTTACAAATCAATGTAAGAGGTAAATGCCGTCACGATTGTTGTAGGAACGGGTGGCAAACAAAATATATTTAAAGCAGATACAATGTAAATAATGACTTGCAAACATATATTCAGTAAGGAGTGTACAGTCTTTTATTTATAAGTAATCCTGATAAAATACAGTTGTTGTTCTTTGACATAGATAGCTACGCTGTTATGGACGTCATACCATGTATATCGGATAATAAATGATTATGTTATTTAATAAGTACACACCCATCATGCGGATTACCTCTTTGTAATAAAAGAGTCCCTGATAAAACGGATATCATGCGTATATATTAAACGAAAAATACAAGTCCATCAAACATAAGGAGGGTTATATGAAAAACAAAATTGACTGAATTCAGTTTTAAGGCGCACCAACACATGAAAGAATACATGGCGCCTAACAGGAAAGAACATGCCAGGCTCACCCTCGATTTACATCAAGATGAAATATGGAGAACCTTCTGACCTGTAGAGCTGCAGAGTTGCTGCAGATTCTATAGGAGACACTCCATTTACGGTATAGCCACGCTTACACTTTTGCATACGCGGTGTCATGACGAAGACCTTAAATGAGCATGACAAAAAATGATAAGTTGAACATGAAGGGCGGTGGGGAGTCATACCCTCTGCCTCTAGCGGGATTTGCAGTGGTTGTATTCTACCCCGAGAACTACACGGAGATGATCAAACTGAAACATCACCCCACAAACGTAATAATGAGGTATGGCAACTTGTCACAAAAAGCAGGCCAACTACTAAAAAAAGAGTATGATAATAAAGTGTACATTGCTGATATAAAGAGACAGATACACGATATAACAAACACGATTAAAATTGACTTTGCTCAAGAAGCAAACAAACATGCAATTGGGTCTACATTGGAAAGGATTTCACTTAATAAATTAAATATAAGTGTCGAACAGGAAATGTTGAATTCAAGGACCACAGTCAACCAAAATCACGCAAAAGCAAATAACACTTTTAAAGTAGCTATCCCGACAACAATAGACACATTTTACAATGCATGAACACCTTTTCTAAACTTGCACTAAAATTTACATCGAATGTCTATTGAGTTTTTCGAAAATATTAAGTTCATTTGTCAATCATAGTAGTATTTTCAAACAACTCAATTGTCAATCGATGTAAATTTGATACTTATAGTCAAATATATACTGAAAAAATAAAGTGTAGCAAGCCCTTATGCACAACTAGTTCAAATAAATGTAACGTTATTTTATATTGTGAAGTATTTTAAATCATCTGCATGACTTAGGTTGATCTTCTTTTTCACTTACTTCTTGTATTACAATGTAAGTATCAGAGTTATCTCCCATTAAGTTTAAACATACTATTTCACATTTAAAAAAATAAAAAAACGGTAAAGAGCAAGATTAAACATTAAAAAATAACTGTTAACGTCATGGCCCCCATTATCGTGGTATATCGTGGTGAAACGTGATCTGCGCTACAACCATTCTTAATTGTTCTCGATTTCAATGACCTCTGAATTCAGTAATATATTATCTTTGTTTACATTGACAAAATTGTTTCCCGTGAATCACTTTTTACCGGATGTCGTGAACTATTCCGATTGGGTCGGAAGATTCCATTATTGATAGAGGGTCCCCATTATCGTGGCAATTCGAAAATTTATCCAACGGTAAACCATGTTGCGAAGTTAATTAAAACTTTATTCAGACAAGGTTTAATTGATGTAAACATGATTTACACATAATATCAGCTAAATCTTAAATTGGATAATTGTAGCGGACACGTGTTTACTTACCGACTTTTTGTGTATTGCATCAGATCACATGACCAGCTCATGGTTTTGCTACTCTACCGTATAAACTCCAAAAATTGTACATATAGTAAGATTTTTGAATAAATGTAGGCATTTTTTATAATTAATTATAGATTCTATAATTGTTTTAAATCAAAACACAAGGTTCAAAAGCCAGTCCACGACCGCTCTTTTTTCAATTTGAAACCCACACATCCAGAATTTGGCTTGGCGGAGTAAATGCTCTTTATTATAGGAAGTAACGCATGTGCTACGCAATGCCTTTTTTATGAATACCCCTTCAGAAAAAATGAAATAGTCCGAACTGGTGTGACCCAGTAGAAGCAGCGTCTGCGTTATGGAACAACAGACGGATGAATGTAAACACGAAGTAACTTTGTTAGGGGATATATATGAGGTAGAAACATTGTCCAAACTTAAAAAACAGTTCTTCTTTAACAGATTTTTTAATACTTTAGGAAAATTGATGCAATTGATTTACTTTTTATATTCCAACAGTGTTGGGGATTCCCTTCTGGTAAAAATAGCTCACGAGCTGTGACGTCACGCATCGTCATAAATAATAAATATCGCGTGTAATGACGTACCACGATAATGGGAATACCACGATAATGGGGGTCATGACGTTATGGGTCTCAAGTTATACAAATCGCTAAAACAATTTCTTTGCCATTATAAAGATATAGGGTGCCAAGTCTACCATTTGTGAAATTACCTCCCTTTACATTGAAATAAGAGCGAAACTATACTTTCTGTAAAACATGTAGATTACCACGTGTTGCTATTGTTTTAGCATATTTATTTTGAGACTTATTCACTTAATATAACTGCTAATTAAGTAAGTTATATTGCCCATGACCGCTTCTATACATATCCTAGTATCTGGTTAACTGGATTTATATGTTATTTACTTGCTAAACTTATTTTTAGCAGTATATTACTGACTGCTATGTTCTTATCCGTTATCCACATACTAACGTTAACAATCATATACTTATGCTTTTTTATAAAGTCACGTGACCCACACGAACCACATAATTATCCTTTCATTTGTCTTAATGCGATAAGATAAAATTCACGGCATCCCGTTAGTTTTTCTCTTAATTACATGTGTTCAGTCATTAATATTAATTGTTGGAATAGTTCAAAGCAAATTACTTTTACATATTATTAACTTTTTTATAATACTGCACCGATAATATATTTAAAAATTTGGTAAAGTAGTAAAGAAAATTGAAAATATCATTTTGTTTATTTAATTATCTGATTATATGCAAACAGTTTTAAAGTCAAAATGACGCAGGATATTAGGTAAATCGAGGAGCAAATTTTTATATGTGAATAAAACTCAAGATTGCGATGTGTCCCTTTAACACATGATTTTATCTGTTTTTAGATAAAATCAAATGGAACAGTGCTGGTCTCAGCTATCTTATATGTCAAACTTTAATTTCCATGTCAATACGATATCTTACTCAAACTATAAATGGGATTGGCTATATATAACTTTTAGGTTCTTTTGGTGTTTCTTTTAAATACAATATGTTTATTAAATTGGCCGTTTAAAACCGTAGGTAATTAATGCTTAAATGTATTAATATCAAAAATATATGTTTCAGAAATGAAAAAAAAGAATATCAGTGTCAAGAAATGTCAAAAAATCAACAAAAATAAGTAACAAAAAAGAAATCGATACAGAATTACAAGTATTTATTGTATACACTTAGCTGTTTGGATAATATATGTTTAAGCTTTTTCTCAATTATAGTTATTGTCCCTGATACTGTTAGACCCCACACGGCAAGCAATTATTTGCACTAAAGTCTTCGTTTATGCTCTCTTTTAGTTCTATGTTTATGGTCAATACGATGCTTGATAAAGCAATAAATTGTCGTTGGACCACCAGTTTCGCGGAAGCAGATCATTAAGATAAATATTCCTTTCATGTCGATTATACACAAACACGATACCCGATGTGAAGCTGTATTTAAATGTTACGCCAGGGATTTTTGTTGAACTCAACAGTCTAGGTTATAAAATAATATCTAAAAGTCGAACAGGCAATGCAGCTTACACTGTACAAAATCAACCAAAAACACGCAAACAAACACAAATTACACAAACGGGTTGACAATACGGCTACCGCAATGGTATGGTCTGGGGCGAAAACACCGCTGGGTTTCAAACCAGTGTCTATGGTGCATCAAACCTCATTTTTACACTATTGCCATCGCAATAAAACGGGACAACGTAATAAAGATATCACCGCCAGATACTTTTCTCTGTAAAACGTACAGATGATCATGTATATATGAACAATAAAATGAAAAACATAGACAGCCTTAAAGCAAGTTCACAATGACTTGGCAGAAGCCGGAGTAACTATAGAACAAACGAGTAAGGGTGCATCAAAAGAAATATAAAAAGATCGGACAGTGAAAGTAGCATTCAAGGAGGACACTCAACCACAAAACACAGAAACAAACACGTAAAAAGACAAACAAGAAGGCAAAAGCAATAATAAATGCAAACGACATCACAAACACAAAAGGATTGACAACAGGGCTACCGCCTTGGAATGGTCACTGGCAAAGTAGGTCACTGGGGGGTTTAAACCGGTTCTATGGTGCACCAAACCTCACACTTACCCTACTGTCATTCCATTAAAACAGGACAGTGCCAATAAAGAAATCCCCGCCATGATCTAATCTCTAACCAACCAGGCAGCAGCAATAGGCAATATAAGTAAAACACAAATATGCTCGTGTAAATATAATACAAAAAAAAAAAGCCTAGAAAGCCACAACGAAGGTACTCAATGACTTGGGAGAAGCCAGAGCAGTAAGAGAATACACCATTAAGGGCACGACAAGAAAGATCATAGACAAACATCAAACGCCACCGTCCCAATGGGCTTTAGGTATACGTCATCATAGGGTCCACTGTCTGTCCGGTCATCGTACAATTAAAGAGGAAAGCATAGTGGCGAACTGAAAAGGGTCCACCACCAAGCATGCAGTACGTTGCAAAATGATAGGATCATAACCTCTTTTGATAAACTTTTTAACAAGTTTAACAAGGATAGTATAAAAATGATCATGACCAAGAATCTTACGAAGTTTATTAATCACATCACCTTAGAAATCAGGTTAAAACAACATGTAAGATAAACATCAAACGCTAGCGTCCTTTGAGTATATGATAGTGGACCTTTGGAAACGGTCGAATACGATAAATACGAAATATTGCAGTCCTAGCCCCGGGTTGAGCAGAACTCAATATTCATAAAATCAAGAGTACAGAATTTTAACAATCCCGAAGCGGCGTATGGTCCAAGTATCTAATAAAATTCTATGCCCCGAAGAAAGTTCAATACAAATTGTATTAAAGTGATTTGGACAAAGGAGCTTACAAAGTTTGTACATCACCTCGCTATATACGTCATGTTTTGATAGTCCTTGTCGCGGAAGAGGTGAGTTCTTACATTACTTTGTTTTTATTTTACAAATAGATCAAGGTTACGATAATACAATTTTGCAAGTTTTTTTCGAAGTTATGGAAACGATAGCACCGCTGGAGTAGCTTTTTAGATATACAAAGATCATCTCTCTTGTCATAGATTTTACTAAGCATTTCTCCATTTTCAATAGAGAGATGTAAATCCAGAAAATACGCGAGAGTATCAGAAAGGTTAGCTTTGTTGCGTTGAAGTTTTTTAGGATAGATAGTAAGACTAATTTCTGAAAACGTCGTACCTCTAGAGGAGCATACATTAGTATAAGCTTCGATGTATATTTAACGTAATGACGTCCAGTGTGGACATCGAGTTTATTTACGTTTAACAAAACAAGAGAAGCTTTGATGATAGGGTTATCCGTATGATATGTTGTCAACATCGG
Source organism: Cyrtodaria siliqua (assembly GCA_037043455.1). NCBI lineage: Eukaryota > Metazoa > Mollusca > Bivalvia > Adapedonta > Hiatellidae > Cyrtodaria > Cyrtodaria siliqua. The sequence goes on along the minus strand of JAWPHD010002786.1, from coordinate 156,447 downwards.
TAAACTGTAAATTTTAAAGCGGTCTTTCCTTTAGCTTTTATTGAGCCGTATGCATGCACTTTTAGGTCCGCCTTCCAAAAGTTGAAGTTTATTGGAAATTAGACGCTATTTCTTTCTTTTAACACAAAGTATCAAGTGAAAGTAAACATTTATTAACATGATAAATGAGCTCCTTAATATGGTGTAATTTCGGTGTATAGTGTTCATAAACATTTGACACAAATATACATTTCATCTTGAGTTTGCAACCGTCTTAAAGACAAACTGTTTGAATCCGAATATTGTTACAATATATACCCATCAGTATTTTCGTATCTTTAAGTTTGAACAGTAGGCGTTCACGTTACTTTGTTTTATTACATTACTCTGGGTGAACTGTCTCAATAACCCTTTCGCTGCCACAGTCGGAGACATTAATTTTTGCGACCAATGTAAACCCAGATAAACCTGTTCCTAATGTGTATACTGATCAGGGGTTGCATTGTATCCACTCGGTAAGAATGTTTTCCACAAAATTGTATATCAATATCACTTATAGTTTGAATTTGTATTTTAGCGGACGACATTTAAAATTTGGCGGCAAAATGGTTCAGACAAAATATTTCGTAATCACTAACTTGTAATGACTGACTAGTAGCACAATAGTAACTCTGAGTTACTGTGACGTTATGCCATGAAGACAATACATTGTTAAGGACGTTGATGTCAGTTGCCGAGAACGTTCAACAAAACTGAAATAGTTAGATACACGAACAGCTACAATGTATGAACTTTATTATTTAAATGTAGCGTTCGACTTTACTCTATAGTAGGCATGTTTTTTTTTACACTAAACCGCATCTTCTCGTTCGTAAAACAACCACACATTCTCGAAAATTATGTCATTATAATCGAACCCAGCAGCAAATTATTATATATGACTTATGTTTTGAAAATCCAATTACCAGTTGCATTTATTAGACTTGAATAGAGAAAATTACATTAACTTAGTGTTAAACAACGTCACTTTTGAAATAAAATTACATTGTGTTTTCGTGAGTCATATTATATAAAGCGTAATGTTTCAAGTGTATCGGTGAAATTAAACTTGTTTCTTGTCCTGTTTAAGGTGAAGCAGAATTGAGTGACTTTGAACAAAACTATATCATGAATATTTAGTACTAAGCAATGGAATGCAAATTATTATCTTACAATTACCATTAAATATACGTTAATGGAGTATACCGTAGTATATGTAGCTTATGTAAAAAAGAAACGCAACTCGAGACTTTCCGCTATATATGTACAATATGCTGCTGTTAATGGAATTATACATGGCTAAACGTAAGACCTTTCCTTTAGGAAACAAATACTAAAACAACACATAACACAGCAATTAGTATTCCTTAACATTTTCATTATTGACAGAGCACGTGTTTGGCTCAAGCATGTGAGCAAACTTAGAATGCACAATTTTACAAACTACTGAGCTGACTCAATTTTTCAAAGAGAATCTTCAATTTATGAATTTCTTGTTACAAAGTTTACTGTGATTAAAACATCTATAACATCACTGTTGTGTCCTTTCTCTAACTATCTGCAAGGTTGTTTTTTACAAAACATGTTAGGATTTCTTTGGAATATTATTTGGAATTAAGTGTGCAGTATATATAATATAAGCGGATATTCCCGAGTTGCGTTTATTTTTCCCTTCAGTATATATATATCCTAAAATATTTCCTACTCTCATGTTAAAGGCCGACATTAATGTCATAATGTGATATATATTGACATTTTCAACACAAGTAAGGTTATATATGACGGTCGATTTTTTGTGGTGGAGGCAGATCACCCACTTTTCCTGGGTAAAAACAGTACTGTACACCTCCTACCATCCGTAAGAATCGACACCTCCTCACTTACAAGTCGAGCTCCCAGTTGGATTCGAACCCGCAGCAGTGAGAGGCAAAGATGTACAACGCAATGTCGTTAACCATTCGGCAACGGACTTCACTCTGACGTCACAGTGTTACGTAATACGCCATGCCACAAAAAAAGATAGAGTCCGTCTCAGCTCGCTGATTATTTAAACAAGCTGTTTAAATAAGCCAAATCGCTGAGACCAGACTAAATATTACATAATAATCTAAGGTCCCAAAATATAGCTGTAAAGTTTTCTTTAATACATTGTTTATTTCCTTTTATTCGTATATTTTCTCTGTGTGATGGAACACATTTTATATATCTGTGACACAATACAGTAATAGCCACACGTATTTGTGTTTTTCATTGTTAACGATTTACTTTGGTAAGATGTAGTTTTATTTACATTGTCTTGTCAGTTTGAGCGCAGAAGACGGGATAATAGCGATGTTGTGAACACTTAAAATCGCTCTAAGCTAACCAGTGGCCCATATTGCCAACTGACAGTTCCAAGTAGGTAACCCTGTCTTCACCACACTTAAAGTTGTGCATTATCTTTTTCATTGTATAGCTGATTTGTTCTTTTTTTTTGTGTGTTACAGTGCAGATCTACGTCGCCATTGCATTTGAGTGCTGCGATTACTATAGCACAATTTTTCTCCCTCTTTGGAGATGTTATCTCGCTTGTTTTAGTGCAAATACGTCCCTTATAAGGCTCGTACATTACGGGACAAATGTGGCATACACGTTTTAAAACACCTATTGTATTTATGAATCAAGTAAAAATTCCAGTTCATTCCAGCCGAACTGAATATATAACAAAATCCGAACTGCCTCATCAACTTCGGCAACAGTCGCGACATGGCAGTTTCAAAACATAGTTAGATCATCAATGTCAATCAAAAAAGCATCTGCCCATGCCACTTCCCCAGTTTAAACCGCATCATATATGTCCACCCGTAAGGTTTAACAACATTTATCAACCAAACCACTCGCGCACACCCGTTTTTTTCATCAGTTAATGGGGTTGGGTGGTGCAACACCCACCCCCATTTCCACCGACCCACCCACCATACCAAGAAAGAAATAATGAGAAAAATACGCGGTTTACATTTTTTCAATAACTTTTCAGATTTTAGCGGGGGAGGGTTGGAGGTGAGCCGGGTGCGCTCCAAATACCACCCTTCTTGAATCCGCCCCTGATTGCCTGAAAAAAAATCATAATGATTGTCTTCGACATTTTGATACATATACTTGAACGTATAACTAGCGCGGCTTGTATGTGAAATTTAATCAGGGTTTGGTATAATGCTTTGTCAGAATTAATGTATAATCTTATCGGATGGCTTATCGTTAGCCTGAGTGCTCCGACCTGATGGTCTTCTTTGAAGCTGTTTGAAAGCATTTTATTTATCATGTTTATATAAAACAATATACCATATCATTCGTGAAGTGTGTGAGAGAGATACATTTAAAAGGCCCCAGAGCGACCAACATTTACTTCTAAGAGTGTTTATTGGAAAGGTAGAATGAAGTTTATATAAAACAATTATTACTTTACACACACAGATTGCTAAACCTTATAAAGATGATGTATTATAAAACAAGTACACTAGGGTTAGTTAGTGGATACTATCTCCTAAATCGTATGGGCCAGTTGGTAAGCTACTGCAAAGTCGGTGTAAATCATATGTTCGTGCTTGGATCTGAATACGGTATTTTTTGAACGGTATTTATTGCATACATACATGCAGGCAGGCAGCTAGGCAGCACGAACGCACGCACCAACGCACGCACGCAGACAGGCAGGCATGCATGAACACACACACACACACACATATATACATAGATACATTGCAATACATGTACTTATGGATGTGTGATAGATTATGTTAGTACAGATTAGACTACACAAATTCCTGTGAAGGCTTTAATTTAATGTTCGCAGAACGTGTTACCCAACCCATTTGTCATTATAATATTTCTATCGTATAAATGTTTCTATTTGCTCTGTATGTAAAATATTGCCAATACAATGTGTTTAAATCAGCTACACCAATTACCAACCAATCAGCGGGCAGGGAAAACGTTCCAGGATAAATTCGGAGCTATTACACAGAATCTCTTAATTTTGATTGGTTGACAAGGTAAACAAACCAAAAAATCTTGCTAAATAATTTAAATTCAACTTTTGAAGAGTACTTATAAAGGTTAAATCATACATTTGTGCAATGCATTCATAATATGCTGTATAATACAGAAAGAAGTATATTTTACATTTTTCTCGTGTTTCTACATGCATGTATACATAGGTGAGTCAGCACCATTCGAGCCAAACAGCTTTTTCACTGTTTAATATGAATTAATGTGGTGATGTGTTGTGTCGTAATGCCGTCTGCCGGTCATCCAATGGCTTATACAAAGACATAATCAATATATATGTATTACGTTGTGTAAGGTAAGGTCAGAAAACATTACTAGGTGCAGGCTCTAACAGGTCTATTGTTCAAAGGTAGTATATTAAATTTATGAAATTTCAATAAAATGCTTTTTTTCACCCAAACATGTTATTTCGTATTTTTTTCCTGACTATTGATTCCTTAACAAACATCTGCCACCATTTGCTTTATAATAAATTTACCGCTAAGCGATCAGTGCCAAATATGCAACTAGGTCGTCTTGACAATTCACTTCATTTTGGATGGGATAAAAAAATCAGCGTTTTCCAAAACTGTTCAGTGTATGCATTTAAGTTGTCAAAGGTTGGTCAATTTCGGGGAACATTAGTTCCATTGGTAACGAATAAATTGACAAAACATATTAAAATCTTTAGTATTGTTGTTTTTTTCGAGCAAATTAATGATTTTTAGAAATTATCAAAAATCTCTGACTCTATTTAATTATCAGAATGTGTATATCGGCATTGTGTTCTTTCATCTAATGCAGAAGACCTGACAATATCCAGTTAAATGCAATATTGGTTACACATTCTGTGTATCCGTTTGAAAATGGTATGTATGAAAATTCCAGTGGTAAACATATGGAGATATATCCTTGCGGTCCTTAACTTAATTTGTGGAGTATATGTCAAAATTGACTATGAGCCCACGCCTAACTACCTGTATTGTAGAAAGAAATATAAAAAGATCGGACAGGGAAAGTAGCAGACAGCAGAGGACAGTCAACCACAAAACACAGAAACAAACACGCAAACGGACAAACAAGAAGGAAAAAGTAATATTAAATGCAAACGACATTACAAACAATAAAGGGTTGACAATAGGGCTACGCCTTGGAACGGTCAGTGTCAAAGTAGGCCACTTGGGGTTTAAACCGGTTCTAGGGTGCACCAGGTCATACTACACCAATTCATTTTCCATATACGTACATTATAGCTCTAATATTCCCTAATATAAGAATTTATATTTTTGTTCACTTGTTTTGAAAGATCTATCCTAGTTTTATAAAAGATACGGATAATTTTCAGTACAGATTTTACTTTGCCGGAATTTGAATATTATCATTTATTTTGTTAAATGTTGCTGTGAAAGTTAATATATCGTTGATTTGAAATAACTTAACTAAGAAAATAAGCTGTAGTTTATTGCAATCGGTAAGATACCTTTGAAGTTATAATGAGTTAAAACTAGCAATTTCACCGTCACCGAAATAGTACGCACACAAACGCGCACCAAAGTCGCGCATGCGATTTGTTTTTACTATCACCCTGCGATTTACTACCACCCTGTAATATCACCCTCGCGAAAAATAGTAACAAATTACACATTGTTGTCTATGAGGATTTAGCATGGGCACTTTATGTGAGGTATATTAAAATGTATTGTATTTTATTGTATTTATTTTTTATTTTATTTTATTGTAGTGTAGTGTAGTGTAGTGTAGTGTAGTGTAGTGTAGTGTAGTGTAGTGTAGTATAGTGTAATGTAGTGTAGTGAAGTGTAGTGTAGTGTAGTGTAACACATGGATTCCATTTGAAGACACTTATGCACTATATCTCCGGTAAAGGTGGAGTTCGAACTGAATATAACTTATGAATCCCTAAGTGTATTAAATATAATTGAACCGTATAATTAAATGCCGTAAACAGTACGATGCGTGAGCGGATTTGGTGGCCAACATTAACGAGTTAGTAAAATTAAACGGAATAGGTCAATTGTTTGTGTAATGGTTTATAATGATCATGTATTCAAACTAGTAATTGGTTTGTAAAACGTTCGGCCTACGTTTCCGATAAACATGCTATGGAAGCTTTGGTCCCTTTGAAATATGATATCCACTTCACAAAGCCACAATTACTGGCAATCATTGCTTTCAAATTGATTTCAATAAAATATGTCCGGTCGTAGCTCGCAGTATAATGATGAACTATCCATAAAGTAAGCTCATGTACACGTTATTACTAAATACATTGTGCGGAACAGGTTGGACATAAATATCGCACACGGTTCAATTTCAGATATAAATATTGAAAACTTAGCGCTTGGACATGTTGGAAGCAACGAACACACGCAATAGAGACATATAGCAGACGCTGCGGTATTGAATCTGTTCATGAGAGGTAATGCGAGATTAGCTCCAACACCTATCACACCCACTAACAATGGTTTAAGAGGTATTCTGCTTCATGGCCAAACATATTGAGTTCGAAGGTCCCAAAGGACCAGTAAGTAACAGTATTACTGATACTTAGTCTGGTGACCTGAATACCGAGTATTTTTATAGATAAATACAGCCATAATAAATATTGGTCTCGGAGGATCCGTATTTTGCTTGTGTTTTGACAATTCTGAACAAAGATGTCACTTCACCAGTAAACCAGTCTGAACACATAACATGTGTAAATACTGTTTGTTTCTATGCGTGCTTTTCGTTGACTACATTTTCTGTTCGACTTGTATATCTACTTTTATCAAATAGCTGCCTAATATGTTTTGCTGTCCATTATGAATTAGTCCGTGCTCTGTTGATCTAGTAAGTATTTGTTTAGGTAGACTAGAGGTAATGCGAAAAGACGACAGTATGCGTATGATTAGGGATCCTTTGAAAATATAAACAATTGGTTTATGAAAGTCTATTTCAAACTTCATTTACACACTGAACTCACAAAATCTCACAAAATCTCATAGCATGGAGACACATTCTGTAATCGGTTAAAAACATTTATTCCTTGATGCTTGTCGTGGCGTTGTGACCGAGTAGTATAGCACAGAATACACACTGGCGCACTTTACTACTAGCCTCTCACCGCTGCCGATTTGAGCACCGTTCGGAGCTCAACTTGTGTGTAAGACAGTGACGATGCTTACGGATGGCGGGAGATATACATTACTGGTTCTACTTACCCAGAAATAATCGGGTTTTCTATAGCCCCAACAAAACAAATAATATTGACCGTCATACACAGCCTAAAATTGGCTAAAATATGGCGTTAAAACCAAACAAACAAACGTGACAAGAGGAAAAGAAGTTATATAGAACAGAAGGCATCCAACTTTAGTGGACACAACAAGGCGTATAGTGCAATGTAAGTTGAAAACACACACACACACTTCAAGACACTGCGGACAAATAGTATAGCTAAACACGAGTCATTGATGTCACAGGATATGAAATACAAGAGTTAAAAAATTACCTAGAATGTACAGGTTGAAATAAGCACACGGCAAGCGGCCCAAGTCTTCTGTGGAACAGCCTTCTAGCTTTATATCAATTGCTTTCATAAGTTACCTTTTACAGTCCAACTCAAGGGCAATTACGAGTGTTGCGAAACCCTTTTTCGTTTGACATTATTTCTTTTTAATATAAGTATGTTAATATCTGGTAGCATAGTTATTTAATATTGATTTAAACACTTGACAAGGAAATAAGAAAATGCCGCAGGGGCTTGAGCTTGACTTTTTAATTTAAATAAATACTTAAAAGTGGATCCCTGGGAAGAAACAAGCACAAACAAGATAAACAAGTAGCACATTAGGTTTTATTGGGTCTGTTTTTAAACCTTTAAATCATGAATGGCGATTCGAATCATGGTATAAAATGAAAAGTTAGATATACGTTTTATAAAATGATATGAAGATCTGTGATAAAAATACATATTATTATTAACTCTGTAGCCTATATCTGACTTAGTGTTAGGTTTTATCGGTAGCGGTAAAGACATGATAAATGGTGCAAATATTTGAAAATCTGAGACAAATGATTGGTTGAAGAAGTAGCCAAGGGTAAACACTAAACAGGCTTTGTATGCCCACCGTTAGTTTCAATGTAGTTCGCGATGCATTGCAGTCCATTCGAAATTCTTCGGTATACAAATCTCGTATCACTAATATTAACGGCTATCAATTCTGCATCAACGTACATGTATGCATAAGTAAATTATAAGCATTACATTTGTTGTACGTTTTACCTTTATACATATGCGTCTTGATATGACTGGAGAATCAATGGTGCATGTCATCTTCGGCCGATAAAGGTCCTGGGTAGTGTTTAATCAACCGTAGGATATGTTGTCTGCTTTTTAATTTGGTCTTTTGACTGTTACTTGTGATACGCAGGCCTGTGCTCCCAAATAAATTCCATTCTGTTTATTTCTCGTTCAGGGCAAATCATTTTGATAAAACTGGAACAATTCGCCACCGGCCATGGCATAGTATGAACATACCTCATTGAAGATGCCGTATTGACCGTCACATGCATACCATCTTCGGTCTGCCTTAAATTGTTCGTACTTTCGACATTTTAAATATTGAGTTCTGCCCCGTTCATACTCCTTTCAACATTACCACTGGGTGGTTTTCTATAATGGTCGAATTGTAATAAAGTAGTAATTTAAATTTCAAAACTCACAAAAACAAATAGTTCCAGCAGTTTATTCCTATGTCTATCTATTAGATGTGTTAAAGAGTTGTTACGTACAACTGTATATCCTTAACAAATTTCACCTTTAATCATAGCAGGTTGCAGACATGGCTTTTGATATACTTTATGATTATGATTAGTTTATTACATAGTGTCCACTGTTCTACAAATTGCCTTCAGTTGTATTACATCTAAATTAATTTTAAAATACATGAAATTGAATCATAATGTAATCAAACCAAATTTTTCATTTATCTATAAATCAATGCAAATTACCTTATACTAATTTATTACATTATTCGGGAATTAATTAGATTTATTGGCAAAAAACAAAATGAATAAAAAATAAAAAGTACATTATCGGCTCGGTGTCAGTATAACACTGGGTGGGGTATAATGGCACGTGTCTATGGCTTGGTATTAAAGTGTTGCATCACTATACAGTTGAGCATTGAGCTCACTGCTACAAGTAGACAGCGTCGTGACATTAATGGTATACTTTTAAAAATCGACGTTATTCCCAATGTATGCATACATAAAAATACATAAAAATAATAAAGTATCCGCATTCGACGATAAGTTATATATACCTGCGTACTCTTTATGTATAGCTACTATAGTAATAAATACTAAAAAGGTGATCCCTTGGAAGCAACAAACACAAACAAGAGAAAAAAGTAGCAGACTCGGTGTTATTAAGTCTGTTCATGAGAGGTAAGTATGAGATGCAACACCTCTCACGCTTCCTAACACTGGCTTAATCGATACTCTACCTTACAGCAACACAGAATGGGCTTGATGATCCCAAAGGACCAGTAAATAATAACACGACTGATTTGTAGTCAGGGCAATTTTGTACGGCACTTCACTTCACACAGCACTTAACAAATAAGACTAAGACAAATAAAGACATATACATGTACATCCTATGGTATTGCATGATAAAAGATGTCATTAATTGTCCATGTAGTTTGTAGGGATGACGAACACGTTGCATGAATTAAATACACAGAGGAATTATTTATTTTATGAAATAGCTATAACATATTAACGCTACATCCGTGTCCTTTGAAAGGGTATAATGCTTTAAACGATATACAGATTTTTGATTATCGAGTACTGAATAAAAGATCAAAGCAATTCTAAATAACGACATAACATAAACTAATATTTTATCCTTCTCAATAACACTATAATTTTTGAACAAACGTACTAAAAACGCATAGACATGTCTAGTTAACTATTGTCTAAAAGGATACAAGGACACACTTTACTCGAGTAAATAATTAATTTAAATGTATGTAAATAGATTAGAAAAAGTATGTGTTGCAAATAAGAATCTATATAGAGATAATATTCTTCTAAGAATGGAAATGTTCAATTGTTACGACAATCAATATTTATGTTGCAGCGTCCGGCAAGTGCGAAACCTAGACACAGTTAAGTCTGGGCCGTCATTGCCTAGACTAATTGTGATAGTTACTCTCGCTACCATAAAAAGGTGTTACACTAATGCGCAATCTATACTTGGCCTGATTCATCTACTCAATATCGGCACATCGAAAGGTAATACTTTTAAGATTCATTTAGTACTTGTACCCAAACATTTGTGAACACAATGATATGAATATAGTGTTTAAATACCAGAATGAACCAAGGAAATCACACTTCTACCAACTAAAACCATACTGACTGTAGCACCGCTAAATGTAAAAATATCCGCCAAATGGTAAAACTACCGCTAAATGTTAAAAATCGTTAAAAGCTAAACAAACACGTCATATATACTATACAAAATTACTGCATAACCGCAAGGAGTGCATCAAACATCTGAGTAAAAGCGAGCAATGAGTATGTCACTGGTGTAAATGCCATTTAATAGTCATATTATTGGTATTGCGTCCCATGTAAGCTACATAGTACACAGAATATTGTAAAAATACAAATTTATACAGCATACAAAATAAATGCATAACGATATCCCTTAATGCAGACGTAAGTTATAGTCCAAAAACAAAACAAAGGGACTAAATGTACCGGTCAATATTGGGGAATACGTGTGTATGTGTACCACATCATGCATAGTTCTACGATAAATAAGAGAACAAAACTTTTTCGCTTTCTGACTTGATTAAGCGTGAAAAAAACACATAGATGAACTTAGGCGAATGTTCACTTTAAAAACAAGAGGCCCAAAACGGCTGTTTCGCTCTAGTGGCCGTAAAGGAGCTATGTCCCAAAGGGTGGGGATCGACCACAAGTACAATGTTGGTTGGATGGTTGTATCCGTCTGTTCATGCCCATTAAATGTATATGTGGAAATAGGGTGGAGATCTCAACATGTGTCCAAATGATTACCAAGGGGCTATTTACCCAGGGTTGGGAACAGATCCCAGGCCGATGCTAACTGGAAGGCTGTATCTATCTGTTTATGCTCAGTAAATGTATGCACGGTTATAGGGTGGTGATCGCAACGGTGTCCTAGTTATGATCCAGGGGCTATGTCCAAAACGGTGGGGATAGACCACAGACCCATTGCTGGTTCGATGTTTCTATCCGTCTGTTCATGTCCATTTAGTGTATAGACGGTTTTATATGGTGGAGATCTCAACGGTTTCCAAATTATGACAAATTTGAGCAAGTTTAGTAGAGGACCATAATCTGTTGTATCATGCCATATACGAGAACTCGAACTCTATGCCTTGTGATTTTGGAGAAGATTTTTTAAAGTTTTTCCCTATATGTCTTCGTAAAGCGTGCACAATTTCCATATGCAAAATTTGGGTCCCCGAGTCATTTTTGATTTCATGAAAACAAAAGAAGATAAACTTGATATTTCAGTAGTTAGCAATCATTTCTAAAATAATTGTTATCAACATCTATCTAGGCGTTCTGGAAAAGAATATGTTTTAAGGTGTGGGCTATATCTAGCAAACGAGGCCATTTTGAATGTCGGATCGCCAATAAAATCTTCTGTAAGGTTCCAAAACACTCAGGCGAATCCATGGTAAATTTGATTAAAACTGGCTGAGCGGTTTCAGATAAACTGCCGCTAACGGACGCCAACGCCAATTTCCACACCGCACGTAGGGCTGTTTAAATTTGGGTAAGATTGGATAAAACATGTTGGGTCTAGAGTGCCAACAAGGCAAAATTATATACTTTTATAACTTACACATTTTGAAAATTCGAACTCTATATACAGAATATAAACGGTTTTAACCAGCCAAGCCAAAACCCAAAACTGGAACGTCGAATTAAAAGTTACCAACCCATAATTCATTTTGACGCACATTCTATCTCGGGTATTTTAAGTATTCGTGAATAAACCTATATTTAAATCGGTAAATATAAATTAATTTATGACTAAAGCACGCACGCATGCACGTACTGACACACACATACCAACACTACTATTTTACAATGTATATATCGTTTTTGTCTCACCTTTTCGAAGAAAAAAGACTTATAGGTGTTGCTGTTCCGGTCTTGCTTTTGTTGCGGCGGCGAAGGTAAAGGGGAGTGAGAAGGCATCAACATTCAAGTTTTGCGTTTAGGACATTTTCTCACAAAGTGTATGCACTAGATCTTTCAAACTGTGCCTATAGGTGTATCATTAGTGGTATGACCTTGACCCTCCAAGCAAAGGGCCGATAACTTAATATTATTTACCTTCAACTTTTGCGTTTAGGTCAATTTCTCACAAACTGTATGCACTAGACCTTTCAATCTTTGCTTATAATCGTATCTTGGGCGGTACATTATAACATCATAATTTGGAAGTTTCCTTGATCCTCCAAGCAAAGGGCAGATATTAACTAAATAATTTGTACTTTCAACTTTTGCGTTTTTGTCAATTTCTCATAAACTGTGTGCACTAGACCTTTCAAACTGTGTTTATAGTTATATATTGGGTGGTACCTCGCAACGTGACAAAGCAAGTGTGGATGTGATTCCACCCTAGCTATATGATGTTCTGAAACTTTAGACATTAACAAAATGGTTCTGGCTTCACATTTGATTGATAGTGTTTTATATCGTGAACTGGAACAATTTTATAATTTAAGCTATTTCTAGAAAAATCCTGATGTACCCCTTTTAAGATCATTGGGCATGAATTAAACAATTGTTTGCATAAAACAAATATAATTAGAATAAAAAAATTGGGTTCTGCTCAGATTCGAACCAAGCCCGCTCGCTTTATAATCCATAATCTTATGGGACTGCCGCTCTCCCGACTGAGCAAACAATCCTTTACAAATTTTGATGAACTATAAGGGATTTATTCTAAAACCGGAGTGTCCGAATTGATCCGGTCTACAATACTCACTCGGGATCTATACCCAGTCAGGACTTGTTGATTTGCATTCGGTCTCACCGTCACGATCGGCACACGTATTCAGGATGATTTTACTACCGAAACAGTCATTTTATCTTCATAGCAAGGGAGGTAATATTACACAGCGTACTTCAAAATAAGCTGAAAATCTTATTCCGGAGAATAGGCAGCAACAACTTTTTACAAAGGATAGTAGTTTATGCGATAACCATTACTGACCAAACCTATTAAATATTATATGAAGACTAAAAAGGCCATGTATATAAATCCAAGAAAGAATGAAGATATGCGTTTGATGGTGTTGCAAGAGAAATAAATTATAAAATTAACTGGTTACAAATCTCAATACACTATCCTAGGAGAACAATACAGCGTATGAATACATATTACGCATTGATTTATGATTGATCTATCTATAGAACGCACAGCAAAACGATGGAACAATAGATGAAATAGCAATATAAACAGGATATAACTTAAACAATGTATCGAGGAAAGTATTTGAAATTTCTAAATGACATTACCTTATCTGTATCCGCACTAGAAAAGAAGAAACACCTGTTAAAATATGGGCCTTTTTTTCCAGGCAATGCGTCGATTCATCAGTGAGGCTGTAGTTAGGATTCCTAAAAAAACACGGTTACTAAAGCTTGGTGAACAAGTTCACCATGCTAAAAACCTACGTTGATATAGAGATTTCGTTACGTCGTAATATGCGCTAACAACAACAACACCAACAACGACGACGACGATGACAACAGCAGCAGCAGCTGTAGCATTAGTAGCAAGAAGGAGAAGCTGTTCCTGAAAGTATGGCGTTTATTTGGTTTGTTTCATGACGACATCGTAATGTCATTAAACAGCGATGTTATACAATTCGATGTTTTACAAATATAATTCTGACTTTTAACATTTAGCGGTTAAAGATACAGAGTCCCTATATCAATCGATTTCTTCTTTGTAGGCGTTTCTTTATTTGTAACTTCATGTTCACCAGCTCATGTCGAAATCGGGTAATTAAGCGAGCAAATATACCGCAGGAATCATTTACTGTATATACATCGACCAGTGCACATCGTACCTATACACAGGTAACAGTAATTTTTACAGAAAAACAAAGTTAGCTTCTTTCGGGGCACGAACACGCGACCTTCTGATTTCAAGTCCTGTGCTCTATCCACTGAACTACAACGCTACTTGAGAAAATAGTATACTAACTACCATATATTATGAGGCAAAATAACTTAACATATTTGAACGCAACTAAAGATGGATCAATACATATGCAGTCCATATTGTCGCACATGTAAATTTACATTGCATGGTGTAATACTGTATCTTATCAATATGAAACTAATACTTCGCCTCAAATCAACCATATCTCGACTTGTTATTTAGCGCTTGATGAGTTTGTGTGCGCGCTCTTGTTATTACGTAATGCCTATTTAGTGTTAAAAATGCTACAAAATACCAATAAATAGCAGTGGTCTAGAGGTGCAGTGTACATCTTTCAAATCTTACAAGTGCAAGGCTGTGGTTCAAATCCCGTTCCGGACATATATTCTGCAGCCGTATATTTATCGATGTTACCTGTACGGAGGCTAAATAAAAATGTGAAATTTTACGTATCGATTTCTCCTTATATACCGACTTTTGGGTGTTCATCGATTTGAAACTACTTTACACGCGACTCATTCATATTCATGAGTTATTACCTGTTAAAATAGGGACTGTACAGCTTTTAAATTAACGGATTCCACTAAACGCTAATGTGAAAATTTAGCGTTTAGTAACTTTTAAACATTTAGTGGTAGTTTGTACATTTAGCGGAAAATTGTTAACATTTAGCGTAAGATTTAAAACAATTAGTGGAGGTTTTAACATTTAGCGGAATTGTAACATTTAGCGGAATTTTAGCGGAATTTTAACATTTAACGGAATTTTAACACTTAGCGGAATTTTAACATTTAGGGGTGCTACACTGACTATAATCATGTTTAATTTGTCCTTAAAGGAAAATTTAAGATCGACGTCGACATTTACTTTGATTTGTATATTCAAAGTATTTAGAGAAGCTTTGAGTTTAAGTGTATAAACATGGTTAAAGCAGTGCGGACGGTGAAGTGATACCCAGAAATAGTAAACGAAAAAGAGTAATTATCAAGATAGTATAAAGCATACGACAACAAGACTGAACGAATAGGTATAAATACCACAATAAAACATGCTATTATAAAACATAATACGAACTATATTAATACGGTTATATGTTAATTGGAAAAGGAAGATACAATTAAGATTTAGGCACTAGCAGTCATTGTCCATGAAAACAACAAAAGTAGATATAAATATAGAAATAAAAATCGAACATGAAAAGCAGCATTCAAGGACAACAGTCAACCACAAACGCACACAGAAACAAAGAACATATTTAGTTTAAACTTATTTATTTTACATCGATTGTAACGAAAGCTCTTTGAACTTATTTGAATCACTCTCGATGTATTCCTGGGTAGAACCAGTACTTAGCAATGCAGATAAAGTGTCTTGCTCAGGGACACAACGCATATGGCAATGACGGGAATCGAACCCACGACTTTTGGATCATGGGTCCAACGCTCTACCACTAGACCACAGCGCTCCACAAACATATTTAAAGATGAATAAAAGGCCAAATAAGACAGCACAAAATTAAAAGGGTTTACAATAGGGCTACCGCCTTGGAAAGGTCAGTGGCAAAATAGGCCGCTGGGAGTGTAAACCAGGTTCTAGGGTGCACCAATCCTCACACTTACCCTAATGTCAATTCAATAAAACGGGACAGGGTAAATAAAGAAATCCCCGACATGAACTATTCTCTAACAATCAAGGCAGCATTAATAGGCAATATAAGTAAAACACAAAGATACTCGTGTGTATATAAATACAAAAAAAAATAGACTAGAAAGCCACAAAGAAGGTACTCAATGACTTGGCAGAAGCGAGAGCAACAATAGAATAAACCATTAAGGGCACATAAAAGTCGAACAGGAACTGTAGCATTCAAGGACCACAGTCAACCAAAATTACACGTAGAAACAAATAATAATTAAACAGATAAATACATGACAAAATATGATATCACAAACATAAAATGGCAATAGGGCTACTGTTATAAGTTAGCAACCAAATGTATTATCTTAATTTCGAAATGACAACCACGAAAGTATTTAGAGTAACAGTTACATTCTCGGTCTATTCTACGGAAAATTCAGACAGTGCAAGAGTAATTCAGTTTACATAAAGTAGTTTCATATACATAATAGTACCGTTGATAAGGGAATTCAAGATTGTATATAGTGAGTCATTTAATTCGGTTACACCATTTTGAGAAGGTTTGGGAAAATGTACTAGACGAAACTGATTTAACTCCATTCATCATGTACTTAAACACATAATTTACTGGTTTAGGCTAAACAGTAATCACGGATGTTTTTTCTTATAAATTAGTCGTATTTTATTTCAGTTTCACGTCCAATTTGTAAAAGCATCACTTAGATATTCTGCATTTTTACAATTTCTTAAAAATACTCCGCTTTTGTTTGGTTAACATAACGTGGTCCGAATATTATCTGTCATACCCCAATCGGCTTCGAAAGTGTGCACGTTGTAAAATTAAAAAATAGTAGGTAATTATAAACAGGTAATCGCATTTTTCAGTAAAAAGTATTTTTAATCGTGTTTTATTGTCGAAATATCCCTTATAAAATCCTGCTTATATAAGCTTTCCAATCGCTTACTGGAATTAAGGCAGGACCACGCAATGAGTTACAAATTCGCCCATTCAATGATTTTTTTTCAGGCAAACCGTTTTAGATGTCAAAATGTTTCTTTGGGTCGATATAAGCTCACGTGTCTTATTTTTTCCTCAAATCGAAGAACGCCGGGCCCCAATTGCAGAACAATTTACGTTGTTATTCAAACTGAGAAATAAATTTTGTTTACTATAATTGTAATGCTATCTATCAACTTCGCTCGACACCACTCATAAATTGTAATACATTCGTTGAACAGAAATCCAGCAGGGTATATTGAAATATTCCAGCCTGTCTGATTTCCTGATTTCATGCTCGGATGAAATGAAATAAAACAGGTTGGAATATACCCATAAACCCTGCTGAAAATCTGTGTAACTGACACTATTAAAGGGAATGTAGCGACACAGCCAACCACGCTCTGTTATTGAGAGTTCTGAAAAACATGGAAAAAGGTGAAAGAATTATCAAAATCGGATGATAAACAAAAAAGATATGACCATTTAAAGGTTGTTCTAAAACTTATATGGGAGCCGCCATTTTTAGAACTATGACGTCATAGTTCCATATTACCAGATATGGAATATTGATAAATATCATTTAAAACTGCAAATGAATGATTTTTTTTACTGGTCTTATAAAGCATTACTGCCATTAAGTATTACATATTTTTCATAAAGTTGTTGTCATATTTTCCCTATAAATCAGTAAATTTTCATATTTATAAATATTCCATATATGGTCATTTAGAACCGTGATGTCATAGCTCTCAAAATGGCCGCTTCCATATCCGTTTCAACAGAAACTTCAAATGATCATATCTTCTTTGTTTATCATCCGATTTTGATCATTCTTTCACCCTTATTCAAGTATTTCAGAACTCTCAATAATACAGATGTTTGGCTGTGTCGCTATATACCCTTTAAGCTTAATTGTATATATCAATGACATTTTTCAAATGTAGGTCATATCCTTTTATTTGCACGTTGGTAATTAAATTACTTGTGGACGACTACAACAAGAAACCTGCTGCAAAGCAGCATTAATACATTGAATGATCTAGACTGAATCAGCAAAATATAAGAAAAATTCTCATTTTCAAATAATTCCGTACGTATGCGGAGATTCATTAGGACAAATCCGTCAAATGCAAGTCCCAAAACAACGTCACAACTGTCAGATATTGTCACAATCACGTTTGTTTTCGTAATTTTGACGAGATTTCATTCGAACAAAGTCGTAAAATACAGGTTTCGGTGAGTATTTTTCGCGAGGGGTACACATTTGGTGCCTATTGTTTATACGCCTGTTTGAGTTCTGAATTGTGTATAGGACTGAGACATCCAGTTGATCATTCATGAAAGCAGTTTTTAAGCTATTGATAGACATTTCCTGGGAAAATGGTTTTGACTATCGGAAAGAGCAGGTTAGAATTCCCTAATTAGTGGCCATCAACGGTAAAATAGACTAGCACTTATCAGACAGAGGTTCAATTTTGTAAAATTTCCTTGACTCAGTTTGAAAATCACGCCAACGTGACACTTTTAAACTATACATATTTATAGTCGCGGACGAACCATATTCTTAATCAGTGTTTGGCTTGGCTATTAGGGATAGGAAATAATCCATTCATTAAATACGTGATAAAGTTGAGCATCTACCCCGGGGAAACAAACGTGAACTTCTTGGAAGTGACTTACAATCTTACAATACAGTGCTACAGTATGACATCATTGTCTTGTAAATCTGCAGAGGAATAGCCATTGTATCCCACCAGACAACGCTTCCGCACTCATCTGTGTACTTTCGCTCAAATAACTATGGGATTTGTTTACAACCGTATTACTTCGACTGATCATCAAGTACGAATGGGTGCCTTCATATATTGTCTTTAGTCATCTACTATAACTTGCTACTTCGACTGATCATCAAGTACGAATGGGTGTCTTCCTTTTTTCTTGTTTAAACTAAAATATATTGTCTTTAGTTATCTACTATAAATTGCTTCATTATTTAAAAAACAGTAAACGTTGCATATATTCACGATTTAGAGTCTTAAACATGTATATAGTATAGCAAAAGAGTCCCGACGTCTTTATTCGTTAGTGATGTGCCAACGCATAAGGTAGGTCAGTGCGACGATAGTCACATGACCGGTGATACAAAGGAGGAATAGCGTGTCCAATTTATATCATGAATACTGATCTACCTCACCGTTACCATGGTTACATCAACAGTTTTCACGACTGTTCGGTTCCTTCAGTAACGGTTGTTTTAATTTCCGTTATTATATGTTAATTTCCTGTATGATCCACAGGAACTTCGCTCCTAAAGGAACATAATAACTTGCCGGTAACATTATATATCATTATATCAAAGACATGAGAGTAATTTGAAAGACATAAACACTGCGTCAGAATTAATTTTGTTTAGATATTTGACACTCTGGTAATTACACGTATTTCACAGTTTCCGACGGAGAAATGAAAATGTTTTCAAGATATATGTCTGTCATATTTAATCGACCCTTACATATATAATACTTTTCAATATTTAGAGCTTGTTTTATTCATAAATATCGCATTTTCCTCTGAAGAATGCTGTTCTCTATATTCCGGTAGTAGAACACTATTTCGTACTGTAACTGAATTTCTTCGCGCATGCGCATACCTTTAATATCTTCCAAAATAACTGACAATTGGTGAACTGAGCTCTAAATGGTAAAAAACAAAACATTTTGAAACAGGTTTCTATCATCTATCAAATATTAAAACACTTATTAACTTGCATAGGAGATTATTATTTATAGATTTTTAAGATATCACTGACCAGCTCGAAGAAGCCAGATCTTAGTGCTGCCGGCAACATCGAAAAACACAACTCTGTCTGTCAGTCTGTCTGTCTCTCTGTCTGTCTCTCTGTCTGTCTCTCTCTCTCTCTCTCTCTCTCTCTCTCCGAACCACTTCATATCCAAAGTTGATTAACTTATCAGAACGAATTAACAATGTATGTAGTGGGAATTATTTGGTTGTTATCCACAACAATGCTGTTTAAACAATCCAATACTTAAATTCCAAAATATCACATAATTATATTGTTTCAACTGTCATGTATTCATATCATTATGTAAAGGAAACAGGTTTATACAAGCTTTTATAGCTTCCTTCTGTCAGTGAATCCTTCTCACATGTTTGGAACATCTTCGAATGTTTGTATAATAAGCAATGTAAATTGTAAAACATTTGTGAATAAAATAATATTGATTAAACTAAAGGGAAACTAATCATTCTAAATATAAAATATAAGTAAAAAACAATGCAAACAAACTGCAATAAAACAGTTATAGGACATTCACTCGTCGTTACCAACTGGGAATGGACACCAACAATGGTCATTATATGTTTTCTTACAAAACAAAAATAAGTATAAAAGTCGAACAGGAAATGCATCACAGAACACAGTAAACCACAAAACACGCAAAAAGACAAACATGAAGGGCAATGTTAATAAGGAATAAAGGCATATGACGTCACAAAAACAAAAATGGTTGACAATAGGGTTACCGCCTTGGAACGGTCAACTGGGGCTTTAAACTAGGTTCTAGGGTGCACTAAACCTCACACTTACCCCACCCCCACCCCCACCCAAAATAAACGACATAGTGGAGACTTGTGCTTTGGTTTCGGGTTAGCCTAAATATCGCGCGGAGATAGTTTCACTGTTGTGTCAGTAACATCTTTAAGTGAATCCGTGGGTGCTGTTTCAAATAAAAGTCTATCTCAAACAGGCTTGTTGTGAGTGTCTTCTTTCAATACAGATTTGTAAACAGAAACAGCTGTTCCATGGAAGGAATTTCGTCCATATGGTGTGTCTACCTTCTTGTACAGATTATCTGCAATCGCTCTGATTAGTATTCCTTTCAGTATTAATAGTAGAACGTACGTTCCATCAAATGTTATCATGCTTTGTACAGTACTATTAGCTATCTGGTTTGTAATATCTTGTACATGATTATATGAAATTGCTGCATTAGCAGAATTTAAAACATTAATGTCATTCTTACTGCGATGTGTATGGTGACTGTGTAACGAAACACCTACTGCTAGCGGAGTCTCTATATTATTGTAAAAAGTACTGGAATTACCAGGTGTTTCATACGTAGACTGACGATGTCTCTTGAATCGCTGCAGTATTTCTTGAGATAGAATATTGGCTAAGCGATCCATATCACCAGTACGTGCCTTGGACTGAGCTATTTTTGGACCATGTATTAGCCACTTAACAAACATCACTAATTCATTGGGCATTCTATCTGATAAGGGACAGTCTAAAGAACCAGTAAACTTCCAGGGTTTGTGTTTGCCTGTTTAATTGAAGATCTTAAGTGGTTGGCACATTCAAACAATAGCTGTAGTCCACCAAGGGAGTTTCTCTGGGTATTACCAGCTTCGTTTATGGCGACTGTACCTACAGCTGCAGACTGGACATGAGACGGTTTATTTCCATATGATGCCGTTATGACCACATTTTTTACATTGTTCATAATGTTCTTTATAATAATATTGTTAGGGACATCAAGAACCTAACCTAATAAGGTGTTTTTATATGTGATTTGTAAATCAGGTATCCTTATACTTGACCCTTTATCTATATCGTTATTCACCAAAGCATATAAATGAACTTCGGCTGCAAGAAAATCAAAGGTTTCATTGTTCTGTACTTCATCAGTCTGAGTCATAGCACATCCGGATCCTTTCTTTCGTTGAGATCGTTGTACACATTTCTTCCAGAGTTTGGTGATACATGATTTGTGGCACACAATATCTCTTGATAACAGGTCGCCAGAACTAATAACATGAGAAAGTTTAACTTTTAAAATGTCATAGTCACTGTTTTGTGCTATTGTCTTGATTTCAAATTTCAATGCCTTTATTTGTTGTACAACAGAAAAACAACCTTTCCTGTGTTTCGTCCTGGCAAAATAAACATTTTTGTATTTGAAAGTTACTTGCATCTAAAGATGTGCGCGTTATTCGTTTCGATACATCTTCAAACAACACTAGTCGTTTCAATACTTGGCCTCCCCCTTTCACAGTTTGTTAAAGCTTGTACATCATGGGATGCATGAGCCCTTTCTGTTCTGATCGTACTTTGTCTCTTTCTATATGACTAACGGCCTTCTTATAGCAACCTCCGTGCCAACTGGCGTCCTTTTCTTTTAGTTCTGCACGAGTCAGACCATGGGGTCTTTTATTTATAGCTACATAGTCTATGTTTCCATAATCAGCCTTCCTAGAAAATGATGTTAGAATGTTATTGTAGGCGGAATCATTAAAAGTTCTATAGTTGGTGTCCACCAGTCTATCTTTACCATCACACTGGCATACTACACATAATTCAAAGTCATTTGTTTTGTTTTCTTTGCTGGTGGTTCTTCTTCAGTCGCTATCAGTGCCAACTGTAAAATAATACATTATATCAGTAGGTTTAGCCTCGCCTCTGAAATCAACTAATTTGCTAAGACCATACTCTATATATTACATATTTATTTAAATGTTTGGTTCAATGTATTATTTATACGCTTACCAAAAGTAATATCAATACAGATGACGACAGTTTGCAACTGTTATACATTGTGGATGTTGTCCATATTTGATTATTATTTAAAATAAATGCTGAACAAGAAATGTCTCCTGCTCATGGTAAATGGGGAAGGTTTTACAAGGGTAATAACTAGGTAGGAGGAGGTAGAGTTCTGGCTATATCTATATCTATTTATATAGCTTCATTTCTAAGTGTGATATTGCATAGAAGTTTTAACAAGCAAATTCACAACTATGTGTGGATTGCTTAGAGTGAGTATGTATATGTATGAACACATATTAATTAACATGCTAAACCTTTCTTTTAGATACATGTATACATAACTGCACTACATGCACTACAAATCAATCGCCTTTCTTTTTATAAAATAAAAAATAAAAAAGCCTATACTTACATGCTGCAAACACTGTACCGATTAACGCAGGTTAAACTTCTTGATTTTTCTGGATTATCTCCCTTTAAATGGGTCTCCATTTTGTTTTAAATGATACAGCTAGTCATACGAATACTATTAATGGTTTATTAATAGTTCATGTAGAACTATAATAAAACATAGATATATACCCACTAGGGGTGAAGTAATGGGTTTTTAAGTATATTTCCCTTCAACATTATGTCGGCCATTTTAAAATCAAGATGGCCGCCAAAATAATGGAACAAAAAAATGTTACCTATGGATTTCATGATCTATGAAGATATGGCTTCTATAAAAAAATTACTTCAACAAGTATAGCAAAAAAAAATGCAACCCTTTTTTCGTTACAGTTTAGCCCAGACTAATAATGCTATGCATATAATAGGATTATTTCTATAGTAAAGAGTGTAATAATGGACCTTTGAAAACGGCCGAGCACGACACATACTAAATATTGCAGTCTAGGATTGAGTGATACTGTTCATGAGCGGTAGTGAAAATATGACTTGTTCTGGAAGTTTGTATCACCAATTCCAGATCAGGATCGCACGAGAGGCGTAGCCTCGAGTGTGATCCTGATATGGCATTTACCTACGAGAGGTGATACAAGCTTCAGAACAAGTTAATATAATAATGATCCTTCTATTATATACCTCATTACATATCATTAAAATAGAATATTTTTATCAAAAACAACAAATTAAAACAAAATTATATAAAGTCAACACCAACAGGTTAAGACATGAAAACATGTACATTACACGCGCATGAAAACATGTACATTACATTGCAACAACTACACCTGTGTTCTTTACACATTAAATTCTGGCGAATTTTCCAACTGACATAATCTTAATTTAATTAATTAACCCACAATGTTCACAAACGCACAAACAAGCATTCTGATAGTTCACAGTTCATGTTAAAACATCCATTGTTCTTAATGTATTACTAGCTGGGCAATCCCCAACATTCCAATCTGACATTTTGCAAAATCTATTTTTAGTAACATACTGATAACCTGTAGTTTGATACGAGTTGTTGTATTCCGTTGTAAGAAAATAAAGGTACTATGTTTATATTATTGATAGGTATATAATAAATCAACATATCAAATCCACATACGTAATGATATACATATGCCATACATATTAAACATTCATACTTCAAAATAGCCATACGACATACACATTATACAGGCAAAATTAATAATAGCCGTCTTAATAAAATATCACATCGCTATTCTGAGTTATACCGACTAGTAGCAGGGCATGGGGCACCAACAAAAGTCGTTATGTTATGTAAGAATACACATAACGACCCTTGCATAGATACCATACATGTTTCTTCACTAATCATAGTGCTATTTCAAAATCATGAGCATTAACTAGAGTGTGATAGTCTATGTAAGATAGAGTCTGGTCTCAGCGAGTTGGTTTATTTAAACCCCGAGATGGGCGTAGCCAACGGGCTGAGCTAGACCCTGTTGGGTAGTATGGTGTACTTAGGACCGTACTCTAAATTTCATGTATCGGCAGTTAGAGTACGGTAAAGCGCCGCCTCTTTGTTTTTCAGGAATTAGACGATTTAATGCTCTACATTCATTAATTTCGCCGACCATACTACACGTAGAACTAGTGTTCTGCTGTGGTAATCGATTGATAAAATTTCCTGGATTTGTACTTATCCACTTGACACGACGTGAACCTATGGATTATTGTTGATTGGTGTCAATATGTTTACGGGTTATTTCCTTATCAGAACTTCGAAACATCAACCATTTAATGACCCAAAGCTATCCTGTGTTGATGCCATTGGTAGATAAAATCGAATGCATGGAAACAGCATCACGTGTTGTTTAGCATGCAGTTAACTGTTAAAACGCAATTAAAGACCGGAGTCATACTATAAAGGCAGAATAAAATGAAAATATATACTTTGTTGCTACACTGTCTATAAACATTGCAGGTGAAGAGAAACATATAGGAAGGCATAATATGTTTATTGAAACATCAAACGAAACAATTAAGGAAACATTCGAAAGCTAATAACGGAATTGCGCAATCCAATCAATATAACACTATACATAAAGGTTGAAACTATGCCCTGCATCTATGTATTTCAACATCACATAATTATATACTATTATGTTGATTTCCACAAACATTGAGCTAAACATAAGCTGCGAGAATCATAGCTCTTATGGTGTGTACCTATCATTGGTGTGCGGTGTGTCAGATGTGCGAGTATGGCGGGTTTACGTTCATAGCCATAATCCAGGTAGCGTGGAGGGCTAAATGGGTTATGTATAGCACAGTTATTGTAAACGCAAATTAAAAAATTATATATTAAAGCAATATAACTATTTTCTTAAATTGTTTGATCTCTTATTCTTCTTTAAGAAAAATCAAATAACTTTTGTGAGTGGTTTCTCTTACTTCAACCATGCGACTAAATTATAAAATATACTGAAACGCAAAAGAAACGCAACACGGGAATTTCCGCTATATATTGTATATACTGCACACTTAATTGCACATAATCTTCCAAAGAAATTCCAAGATGTTTTGTAAAAAAAAGAAGTTGCAGTTAATTAGAGAAAGGACACGACTGTGATGTTGTAGACATTTTAATCACACCTTGTAACAAGATCTTCATACTACACCTTGTAACAAGATCTTCATAAATGCTGAAGTTGCTCTTTGAAAAACTGAGCCAGTTCAGTACTGTATTTAACGTAAAGAGTTTACACAACTTTGCATCCTAAGTTTGCTCACAAGCTTGAGCCAAACGCGTACTTTGTCAATAATGAAACTTTACATGAATATTATTTGCTGTATTATGTGTTGTTTTAGTATTTATTTCCAGAAGGAAAGGTCTTACGTAGCCATGTACCATTCGATTAACAGCAGCATATTGTACATACAATATATAGCGGAAATTCCCGTGTTGCGTTTCTGTTGCGTTTCAGTGTATTTTAAAAGAGGGAACGACCACCTCATAAGTTTAAGTTATTGAACAATGTTGATATGTACATTCTTTGTTTCACGGTGATGACCATTTAAAAATCGCTTTCGAGTTTGTGTGTATTAGATATGCGTTGTTAATAGATTTGGGTCATCTCGTCTGTCCCGTGCAACACATGGTGCACATGATCGTGATACACATGTCATAAAGACATGCATTTATGACATGCAGCGCTGACCACTTGATGGAGTCGGACGACTATTTGTTCGTAACGCAGAAAAATAATGAATAAAGTTCGACAATGTATAAGTAAGTTTTTATTATTAAGTTAAATTATAACAACATATTTGTATACCTTTTATTCTTTAACTTTATTCAGGATGTAGCTCAGCGTTTGACCGTAAATTTGCGCGTAAATAGTTACATAACGAAATAGTTTTCAATCCAACAAATATGTTCCTAAAATATGTTAATCTATATATTTTTCAGGAACTGGTAGATTCCAGAACCCGTGTCTGCAGACGACATAAAGGCGAGAAATCTAAATTCAGTGCCAAAGAACAATTTAACAAAACGCTATGGCGGTATTGGACAAGGTCAAGAACATCCCAAGTTTCTTACTTTTATGGAACCTGGATCTCCTATTCCCGAGGATATGGGGAAACTACTACACGACACTTTGCTGGATTATAGGGGTCAGATTTGCAGGGGATAGTTAAGGATAGGGCATGTGAGAAATTGTCAATCGATCTTTAATTATGTTAACTATTATAATTATATACTTTAATTATAAATGTACCAAATTGTGTCAAAAAAGGATAATAGTACAACGGGACTTTAAAAGGATGGTAATTGGTGTGTGATACTTTACTAGACATGCGGATATATCAGAGTTTATTAACTATTTTGTTTTTGCAATATGTTGGATTTCTGGATTGCTTTTGAACATTGGACCTAAAATGGGAAAACTGAGAGAATTTCTTTTTTGTTTTAAATTTCATTTTTCAATATCATCGTGTTTTGAATTAATAATTATAAAGGTAAAAAAATAACTCTTTAATTTCTTTCTTTTCTATTTTATTGTTTAATGATGCCTTTTTGATAAAAAAAAATACACTGAACGGTTGCTTTGAGTACACGATTAACGTTGTGATTTGAACTGAATTACTTTAGCTCTGCTTTTAATATACGCAGATATAAGGGAGGGGCACATGTCGCCCCACCCTGAAATCTGAGAAGTTATGAAAATTCCTATGAAAATTCCTGCTTTTTTGTTTGGTTGACAATTATTTTTAATGTTACGCCCCGCCTCAAACTAAAATCAACACCCCGATACTCTCCTCTCCACCTCCACCCCCAATCCCCCATGCAATAACATCTGACAAGTTGTTTTCTCAACTTTTGAAAACAAGTTGCGACCGCCACTTATCTTAATCTGGATCCGCCACAGGTTAAACCATAGGTATGATGTTAAACCATAGGTATGTTGTAACTGTGGATTATTTTTCACGGACCAACGGTTGATTCATGTGTTCGCCATTTACACAGTCTGTGTTAGAAGAAGAATATAACTTCTTCCAACACAGACCGTATAAATTGCGAACAAAGGAATCAACTGTTCATTCGTAAAATATAATCCACAGTTATAACAATAGAGTGACGTCATAACTTGGTTTGACAAGTACAATCCATCTGGGTTTCTTTAAATGGCTGACGTTACGATAAAAATACCGTCATTTCCTTTATGACGTTATGGTAAATGACGTTACATCGTTTCCCGTAACACTCCTTCTACGTTATCACAAAACGATATATTATTCTGTTTTCTGAACAATGTAAATTTGTTATATCAGATGCTCTTAATGGGCCTTGAATAAATAAAACTTGAAACTTGATTTTCATGAATAGTATACACTAACTATTCAAACCAGTATGAAATTCATTTTAAAGGTCTCTCAGTATTCTGTAAAGATTAGAAATAATAACTCTGTATATTCATTTCATAAAATAAGTATACAAAAATTAAATTATGTTTTTCATAAATATCCAAGAAACTAACCCGTCAAAAAAAGGGGAAATTACACTACAAAACCTTTTTCAAAACTCATACCAGGTGTTCAGGTCATACAATAATAAATATATGACAATTAAAAGTATAGGATTTTTCATGGGTTCCTTAGATACTTGTGATTGAATATGCTTAAAATGAATTATGAATTTGTATTTTAATTCAATGCTCACATTTTGGAGTTTGTTATGGCTGGTTAAAGCAATTTATATCGTGTCTACAGACATGATATAGTTTGGATTCTCAAAATAGGTTAGTTATATAAATACCTCGTATATGTTGTAAAATTTGGCATTTGGTGGCGGGATACCTACTTTCACTAATTCCTGTCAGTCAATAGTTTATCAGTCAATAGTCTATCTTGATGTTGCAGACTCTGAGAACTTTGGTGTCCATCTTTTGTATCCATTGATCCTCTACCATGTGTCTGTATTTGTGACCCTCAGGTCATTTTCTCACAAACTCTATGCACTAGACCTTTCAAACATTGCTTATAGTTGTATCTTGGGTGGTACATCGCAACGTGTTGAAGCAAATGTGGAAGTGACCTTGACCCTCCAAGCAAAGGGCAGATAACTTAATAATTTGTACATTTAACTGTTGCGTTTAAGTCACTTGTTCAAGAATTGTATGCACCGGACCTTTCAAACTAGAGTTATATAGTAAAATGTTTTAGCAACTTTTCCTCTGAAATTACTTGACGGATTTTCATGAAACCACTATGCTTTCCTCTTTAATTGTACGATGACCGGACAGGCTGTGGACCCTATGATGACGTCTACCTAAAGCCCATTGGGACGTTGGCGTTTGATGTTTGTCCATGATCTTTCTTGTCGTAATGGTTTATTCTCTTACTGCTCTGGCTTCTGCCAAGTCACTGAGTACCTTCATTGTGGCTTTCTAGGCTATTGTTTTTTTGTATTATATTTACACGAGCATATTTGTGTTTTACTTATATTGCCAATTGATGCTGCCTTGTTGGTTAGAGATTAGATCATGGCGGGGATTTCTTTATTTACACTGTCCTGTTTTAATGGGATGACAGTAGGGTAAGTGTGAGGTTTGGTGCACCCTAGACTGTGCTTTGTGGTTGACTGTGCTTTGTGGTTGACTGTCCTAATTGAATGCTACTTTCCCTGTCCGATCGTTTTATATTTCTTTACAAGAATGTTGCTCTTAATGTCTAATTGAGTCAAACAAAATTTCAGGTCGGCCGGAAATTTAAGATTTTTAAAAGTCTGTTTTTAGCCATGGCGGCTAAAATAGACTTTTAAAAAAGACAAATTTGTAGTGACTACTTCTTGAAAACTATAAATGATATTGATATGAGACATTGTCTAAAGTTATCAGCATGACATGATGTTGTTCCGTGTTGAACATTATTTTGATCCAACATTAAACATTGTTGCTGGTGGCCATCTATGTTTACCTAGAGTTATATATAAAAACTTGTAACGACTACTATGAAACTACTTCACAGATTTTCATGAAACTTCACAGGAATCCTGATTTCATTTTTCTTTATTTTTTGTTTGCCATTTTGAACACTTTAGCAACTTCATTTATTATTTGATCTTTCTTAAACTTTGTCAGTGTCTTTATATCAGTGACTGATCAGACTTGTTTTTATTATAATGTTTTTTTTAATATTATTATTTTTTTCTTTACATTTTCTTTTCTCATAAAAAACCTTCTTTTTTCCCCCTTTTAAATGGGAAATTAGGTGCCCTTGTTGGATCAGTGTTACATACTACGGGAAGAACTTCTTCTTCTTATATAATTATCATCACCGTGTTCCGGTTAAAAGATTTTTGGTGGAGTTATGGCCCTTTAAAAGTTTTGCTACACAAACTTTGTCCGGACTAGTTCCCCTGAACCCCTGGCCGGATTTTAGAGAAACGAACTCAGCAAACTGTAAACTCCATTGTTTTTAGTTATTATAATGTCTGCAAACTTTCATTTAAGCAACATTTTAACTTTTATTATTATTAAAGTCCCGCCACTTTTAGGCGAGACATGTGAATCCGCTGATTTCTTGTTTTGGTTGAATACAACATTACACAGGTTCGTATCCCTGCGATGCGCTAGTAAAAATGAGATATAGGGTCTTATAGAAACCACAGCGTCCGAAAGCAATGGCATCGTAGGTCCGCACTGTACTGCAAACAAGGACTTGAAAATACAATGAAAGAGACAAAAAACAACAGAAAGGGTGGCGAAGTCAGGTTTACCGACTTGGAACGGTCAGTAGGCAATAAGGCCTACTGGTTAGCTTGAATCGATTTGATATGCGCACAATCCTCGCTATTATCCTGTCTTCAGCGCCCAAATAGACAAGACAGTGTAAACAAAAAGAAGACGAGCCTTTGAATATTTCGGACATTTTTAGGATCATATGGATGTTAGGTAATTGTCTTGAAAATGTTTAAACATAGGCACCCCGTTATTTATTTTTTTTCGAAGTCTATCTTAAAAGCTCATTCCTCTCTAATTTGTCTACCTTCAAGGGTTGATTCTCTTTCATTATTCCGCTATAGCCGCATTTTCTAAGCTGAAGTTTAAGTTCATGTCTAAGTTTCAAATAATATAATAATGTTCTTCTTTCTCATATATTCTTTTCAGTCTCAGTCCAAAACCATCGGCAAGATTTGTTTTTTTATTTGGTGGATTACATGAACTACGGCGTAAGTATATGTGTTTGTCCATTTTTTTCTCTCTATTTGAATATTAAATAGGTCGCGCAACGTTTTACCGGAGGGTAATTTTTTAATTAGTTGTACAATAAAATCCGTAGACATCGGGTGATTTTGAAGGTATTGATTTACATTAATACTTTACAGATATTCTGTATCACATACTTTATCGTTGAAGGCAAACATATTGCCAATGTGTGGGTTTAATTTGATTATTGTCTGGACTGTCTGGCAGATTAAAGAATCATAAATAAATACAACTGCTACATAAATAAAGAGGATATGCAATATGGTTTGAACCTTAAGGAATATATTTGTGTTTTTATCTTTTTAAAGAGCCACCTAAAAAAGTTCATTACATATGCATGTATATTTACTGTAACTTTGCCTTTGCAGTATCATGTTAAGAGTGTAATCGGAAATTCGAGTGCCGACGGAGCTATTTATACAAATGAAACTGTGTCAAAAATAGTTGTGTCTGCATCACTATTATACATATGCAGTGCAAATAGACAACCAGTGAACATCAGTAAAATGATATATATACGTTTACTAAAAAAAACTGGTACACTGAACAATGTGCTGAATGTAAGTTGATTTTTGGCTTAAATCTTGTCTTGTCGTACCCTTAGCGGTTTGTTCTCTTGTTCCTCTGGCTTCTGCCAAGTCACTGAGTACTTGCTTCGTGGATTTCTAGGCTTTCGTTTTCTGTTATATTATATATGCATGATCATTTAATATGTGTTTTGTTTATATTGCCTATTAATGCTGCCTTGTTTGTTAGAGAATATATTCTAGAGAGAATATGTTTATTTGCTCTGTCCCGTTACTTGGGATGACAAAAGGTTTGGTGCACCCTAGAACCTGATTTAAACCACCGGCGACTTTTTTTGCCACTGACCATTTAATGGCGGTAGTCTATTGTCAACACGTTTGTGTTTGTGATGTCATATCTTGCCTTGAATTCATCTTTATAATTATTGTTTGCTTCTGTGCGTGTTTTTTTGTGTGTTGAACATGGTCCTTGAATGCTATATTTCCTATTCGAATGTTTATATATGCTTGTGTTTAAGGCAATAGACTTTGAAAATTACGATAAATAAAATATACTATTTAAAAGACAAAACCTGCGTATAAGAACCAAAATAGAATTTCTTATCAATTAATGCGATTTAAATACATTATTGCTGAGGGTTTATTAATTGTTAACTGCACGACATATTTCAATCAACCCGGCAACATTGAACAGTAAAACAGTCTATTAAATTTGTTATCAGTTTTAAATTCTAACAAGCAGGCATGCGATCTGGATCTTAGATAAACCATTTTAATCAGATATACATACAATTATAATGAATACTGAAAATGGGATCTCTTGGAAGCAACAAACACAAACGAGATAAAAGTGGCTGATTCGGTTTTATTGAGTCTGTTCATGAGAGGTAATGTGAAGTGCAAAACCTCTCACGCCTCCTAGCACCGGCTTAAGCGATATTCTACTTTACAGCCACAAAGATCGGGTTTGATGATTCCAAAGGACCAGTAAGTAATAACACTACTGCTTTGTAGTCAGGGCGACTTTTTAGGGCCTGCCTACAGCACTGATAAATCACTAGTGTGAGTGTCAATAAATACTGAACAGGGGATGCCTTGGAAGCAACACACACATGCAAGAGTTAAAAGAAGCAGACTCGGTTTTATTGAGTCTGTTCATGAGAGGTAATTGTAAGATGCAACACCTCTCACGCCTCCTAACACCGGCTTAAGCGATATTCTACCTTAAAGCAACACAAAATGCGCTTGATGATCCCAAAGGACCAGTAAATAATAACACTACTAATTTGTAGTCGGAGCAACTTTTTACGGCCGCCACACAGCACTAAACAAATAGGACTAAGACAGTTGTTGGCACCGGTGGGGTGTATCCTGATTTGCTTCAATTCTTTCTTTCTTTTGATTGTAGTTTGTCTTGAATGCGTGCATTTGGTTGGCAATTTTTCTTAGAATTCTACATGACTGTTGTGTTCGACTTTTATATCTTCTTTTCAGTTAAGAGGGACTGATAGGATACTAGCTAAGTTTTCAGTTTACCACTAAAACATAAGCATATGACAGTGTCGTTGTAGTCAATGGATATATTAATGACTCATTTCCTTTTTCTTTTCTTTTTATTTCTGTGTCAGTATATCATAACAACATTTTGATACGCAATATACCAAAAATGTTGTTACCCTAATGAAATAAAAACCACTTCTATATTCAAAGTCAATGCATATTATTACATAAAAATAAAACAGTACAACGTACGTCGTTTGAGGAAATGAAATGTAATATGATGTCGTTTACTGCCTTAGAGAGTCAAATGTGACATAGACACATAGTTTAATGTTCTGCATTGTTTGCAAAAGTCGTGTATTTCAAGATACATAAACATGTTAAATAACAAGTATGTCGCGGTTTTCGGTTTAGGTAAAACAGTGAATAACTCTACAGCTTCTAAACATTGATGTGGTTTGGAAAGGAATTAGCAAAATCCCTTTTTTGCACATACATTTACCAATTTTGCCTTCTTGTTACCTAGAGGTTACCAGAGTAAAGCAGTACAAAATCAAATCAGTAATACCGAATGTTTTTTTTGTCGTTGTTGTTTATGCTGTTGTTGTTGTTGTCGTTGTTGTTTTAGTACATTCTTATATTTTAGACATTCACTAATGCACTGTATAAATAGCGGCTAATTATCGCAGTCAATAGATGGCTGAAAGGTAAAATCATTAAACTTACGAGACACTCTACTTTACTTTTCAATGTATCAACAAATATCTTAACCATATAAGCAGTTGCTCGGGTTCCAAACATATAAAATATGAAAAGAAGTGAAACATAAATCTCGCTTCAAAAACGTATTTTCGGATTTGTTTACACTGCCACTCCAAACAGTTATGCCCGAAAACGATGCGCATAAACAACAAACATAAATTACCTTTAGTTAAATAACTAGCTATATGTTTCCGGTGAAACAAAACTCGAACAACAGCAATGGTAAAACTAAGACAATAACATCACCACTAATGAGCAATTATTACCTTCCGTGTTTTACCAATATTTCCTTTGTGCCGTCACATGTATCCTCTTTTTAAACAAAAGCAAGCGTAAATTGCATATTGCATGCACTTCTTCATTGCCAAATGCACTTTATTCAAACAATTTACTGACAAAGATTGACAATCTGTTTTTTAAATAAATGATGTATTTGCTTAGCATTGACCAATTAATGCATACAGACACGTTCGTAAAATACAAAATATGTTTCCTGATATTATTTACGTAATATTTATAGAATGTCCAACGATGTGTTATGGGGCTATATCATGGACTGATGGGCCGAGGCGAGCCGAGAAAAATTTCCACAGGAAGACCCTTTGATTTCACCGATGTCCAGGATATATCCTCATAAAACCGAGTTGGACATTCTGTAAGTTTGCTATCGCATGTCTACATATAAAACGATTTTTTAATAATAATAATAAAAACTTTTATCATGTTAAACTGTTCTAAAATGGAAAATATCCCAGGATGCAGGATGCCTCATAAAATACTGCGACATAATCTGGGCTCATCGACGTGCATTGCTATGTGTTGCACCCGGACGAATTGACCAATCAAACCAATATGATAAACGTCAACCGATCGAATTATTAAATTTAAGCGCTAGCTCTTTTTAGCACCTTGCCATGCTTTTTTGTTTTAAAGTTCACGTTCATGCACGCAGTGAAATACTGGGAAAACAGAACGGTAGGGCTTATACAAGAATATTGATTTTGTTTAAAATTGACGATGGTGAAGACATAATTTGTTTATGTTGCTAATAATGATGGTAGTCACGTCCCCTTGTAAGATATCTGGTATAACGGCACATTTTTGAAAAGGTGTATATATCAGTACACTGTTGTGTTACTGTATTCAATATTTCAACCTTGGACAACAGAAAGTATTCTCAGGCATGCGATAATGAATATCTATCACACACGATATGTTTAATACTGTTGCCAATGTGTGGGAAGTGAATATGTATGTATTAAAGGTTTAGATAACACATAGTTCAACATAGATTCAAAATAGCCTCATTTTAACCCCCCCCCCCCCCCCACCCCCAACACACACACACACACCCACCACCACCACCACCACCACCACCACCACCCCTCCAAACTTCTATCCCCGCCCACACCACCTCTCCGGAAAACAAAGATGTTACGTAGATACACAACGTTGTGATATTTCACTACACTAAAACATAGTCAGCATTATCATTCTTAACATGCTTAAAGCTACATACCCTGTATTTTTAAATCGCTTTCTTGTATGTGAGTCTTAATTTGTAACTTCATGTTCACCACCTCAGACTCGAACATACGACATTCTAATTTACAGTCCGAAGTTCTAACCACTGAGATATGGCGACTTTTTGAAAACATGATATATTTAGGAACATAATAAAATAAATGCAAAATAACTTAACATTTGAACGAAACTCAAGAAGTTTCAATATATACGTCATATCAGAAATGTAAATAAACATTGCGTGGCGTAATACTTTTTAATATCAATTTAACTAAGATTCCGTTTCAAAACTTTAATCTCGATTTATTACTAAAGCGAATAATATGTTGCGCACGCGTGTGTGCTGTAGTTATTACATAATGACTGTTTATTGTTAGAAATGCCACAACATACCAACAAGAGTCCGTGGTGCAGTGGTAAACCAGTCATGTTTCGAATAAAACTGCAAATACCCTGGTTCAAATGTCTATTCGTGCAACTCTTTTTTTATGAAGTACATTTGGAAACTGTATATTATCGATATTACCTGTAAATAAAATGTGATATTTTACGCATCGATTTCTGGCTAATATACCAACTTTCGTCGAGACTACTTCAACCGTGATTTAACGTTTTATTCTGTTCGGCGTTTGTAAATGGTTTTGGGACATTTTTTAATAGTTTTACACACATACCCTTAATTATACGTCTGTTTTATTTTTTATTAATTACGACGTATTGCTATACGACTTGCCTATTAAAGGTAACCGTACTCAGAGTGAACACCTTGAAAGATAATGTTAACAATTTCAGGTCTACTAGAATGACGACTCGTACGTTAGTATACAGCTGAAGACAAACGGTGACCAGTCTTCGCTATGTTTTCATCTGTCTGCATGTGCAATTATTCGAACATTGACACTTATATGTGTATATATGTATTGCATATCCGACGAGTTGTAAGAGTAGATATAAACGTTGAAGAGGAGCTGTAGCATTCAACAACCACAGTCAACCAAAAACATATATAGAACAAATCAATAATTACAAAAATGAAGAAAAGTCAAGATATGACATCACAAACATAAAATTGTTGACATTTGGCGGGCTACCGCCTTGGGAAGGTCAGTGGCAAAAACGGCCGATGATGGTTTAAAGAAGGTTCTAGGGTGCATCAAGCTTCACTCTTACCCTAGTGTCATCCCAATAAAACGAGACAGCATACATAAATATATCCCCGCCAGGTAATAATGAATTGCTCTACCATACAAGGCATAAGCATTAACAGGAGATAGAAGTATAACTAACAGTTAATCATGTGTATAGATGAATACAAAGAAACGAAAGGCCTAGAAAGACAAAAAGCGAGTACTCAATGACCTCGCAAAAGCCAGAGCAACATCATGAAACAATAAGGGTACGAAAAGACGATATTTAAGACATATTGGATGAGTACTACACTTGGAACTCTGCTCTTTCCCATACTCTATTAGGATTGGAGCGGTGCACTTTCAAATACATATTACGTCTGTTGCAACCCTAAATGTAACAACTGCACTAAAGGTAACGCACTGCACTACATGTAACACTTTTAGGCCTTGCTACACACGTCACAGGGAGTATATTACTTGATAAAACAAATCGTAGTATTTTGGTTTCAAAAGCATATTATGGACCCTTCCAACGATGTTACAAAAACATGTTTGTTGCAAATAAATGTTTATGCTAATAATTATTTTGTTTATATTAAAAGTACGTATGCAATGAAAATGTTATTAGAACTGTATTGGGATTTATTGCATTCGCATTTACAAACTCCGTTTACGTTCAATGTAACAGGAAACGTCAATGTTCGCCCATATCCGATGTGTTGTAAAGTCATCTTGAATGTGTACTGTACTTGAAACTACTTTTGCATACTCGTTTTGAATTGGTGCAATGCACAGTTTCATGTACATTTAATAAATTACGTTACACATAATACGTCACGTGATGAAGTCAATTTGCAAATGAAGTATGCTGCAAATTCCCACGATGTTAGGCACATATGTTTATTTCAAATAAATGTGTTTGAGGTGAAATCCTAAAAAAGAATGTGCTGCCCTAGCTATTTATTTGTGTCATTAAAATGTAATTTGCAATACAAAGGTTAATATAATATTTGTATTGGGATATATTCGATCTGCCGCGGATAAATATTGCACTCATAAAGCTACGCCCCGCCCATAACCAACCCCAGCCCATCCCCTCCTCTCCAACCCCACCCCAAAGCCCCATACATTAAAAATAAAAAATCTGTCAAGTTGGGTTCTTAACTTTTGAAAACAAGTTGCGGCCACCACTTAAATTAATCTGAATCCACCACTGGTTAAACCATAGGTATGACGTCACTCTTTCGTTGTAACTGTGGATTATTTTTCACGGTCCAACGATTGATTCATGTGTTCGCCATTTACACAGTCTGTGTTAGAAGAAGACAATAATTTCTTCCAACACAGACCGGGTAAATCGCGAACAATGGAATCAACTGTTGATAAATAATCCACATTTATAACAATAGAGTGACGTCATAGCTATGTTTTAAATTGTAATAAACGACCAAAAATAGTGGTTTAAACCATTGCCTGTCGGCTACTTCATCGGGTAATACATACGTTATCAAACGTATAAATCACTACTAAATGAAAATATATTCCCATAAATGTTTACCCAAATAATATCATCATCACTAAAGTGATCTAATGTGTCCTTCGAGACATATAAAAATATACCGCTATACCGCCTCAGTTACGCTTGCACTATATACATTATCCGCCAGGACAATTTAATGGCAATATCTTTACTTCTAAATTGCTAGGATATCAATTTCAGTATATTACCGACCTTTGGTTTGTATAATGAGGTCAATCGATAAACACTTCATAATGGCTGTCGGCGATACAGAGACTTGTGTAAGACTCTGTGATATGTAGTATAGTTTGCCACCCCTTGTATTGTTATTGAGGGTTGAGTGCCAATTATATTATGTGCAAGTTTTACCATATAGTTGCAATTACTTGTAAATATAATCTAAATTAAACAGCTAATTCACGTAATTTTAATAAAAATGTCAATTTTTATATTCTCAATATAAAATTGACATTTTTATTACAATTTCGTATATATTTAAGACTAAACATATATTTAAGAATGTATCATAGCGTAGCCACATATATGCCCCTAATTTTATAGTCATATATACCCGAAAAAAAACAATGGCAAAACCAATAAGGCTTGATCAAAATAAATAACTTGGTTTCTGTAGGAATACAACAACTAATAATTTTCAATATCGAAACTATTTGCATTGTCTAGCCTTTGTTTGCAGTGTAACGAATATCAGAGGCAGTTCGGCGATCAGTTAATATCTACCCGTCTCAGTGCAAACGAACTAATAAAATGGCAAATTGACGTCATCTGAGATCCATCAAACCGTTATTGGCAATATCGCACAATCAATGTGTGCCAAAGCTACGGACTAGTCTTTGATGCAGAAAATAAATTGAACTAAATGATTGGGAAAAAAACGATTATATTTAGCGAGATTTGTTCTCTCACCATGTCCGGTAATTTGCAAAAGTATGGACACTTTAAATATTGGAAGGGAGTTGTTGCAAAGTGTGTTGATTTATTTAGCATGATGTCCTCATCTACACTGACCTGCAACAGTATTTTAATCTAGCAAGTTTAAGTTGAAGTATGGGTCTTGTCCGACATGTTTAAGCAGAGTTACGGCCATTTGTTTACTTAGATTTTATACTCTCATTGCCTACAAAGGGCAACAAGTTTCACCTGAACTCCACCGATATATTTTTACTGATGTCTTCTAAATCTGACTCACGTCTTCAGCATTATGTGCTGATATGAGCCTTACAACACATATTTTTATCTGATTATCAAAAACAGAGTTTGTGTCGACATATATTTGTTTATGCATCCATTTCAATTATTGTCACACAAACTACAGTTTTCTATGATTTGCTTCCAAACTATTCTCACTTCTTCAGAAATATATACAGACGTGCACCTATCAATTATTTTTGATTTGACATATGTTGGCCGAGATATGACCCTTTTTTCAACTGAGATAGTCTATACGTGAGCATTACCTACACAGCATGACATGAACTCCACCGACATATTTTTGGACAATTCTCGCTGGGCGCAGCCCGGCGTCGAAGTTGTCCTCTAGTAATCACTTTTTCGGTAATGGCGGCGATTACCGTAAACAGTCAAAAAATTCCACAAAGTAAACTTTCGCGAAAGTCATGAAAACAATACGGGCGAGCAAAGCTCGACAAACGAGTCACAGAGCTTCGCGCGCGAAGCCCAGAATTTAAACAACACACATTTATAATGTGACTAAGCTTCGCGCAACGAAGCCCCAAATTATTCATATTTACGACATTATGTCGACCGCGTTCTTCATGTCCGGAGTTTACCTCGTCCGGCCTGCTTCATATTTTTTCAAAACGGCGTATGGTACGCGGATTCAGACTTGCATCAATAAGCGTATAAATGTAAATTTCTTACATTTTTCTTGTGTGAAACAGTTGACGTCAAAACTTGAGTAGGGGTTAACTGGTGTATCAGCGACATACGTTAAACATGACGTCATGCGATATGTTATACATGACGTCATGCTATGTTGTAAACATGACGTCAACGGTCATGTGAATTGCTTTGGTCTACAATGTTTGCCAGTCTGGCAATGTCAATACTTTGTAATTATTAAATTTTCACGAATTACATAAGTTTACTCCAGACTACATGTACAGTAACATAGCTAGGCCCAAATGACAACATAGGTCCATGGTTGGGGGCTTGGAGGCATGATCCTCCGGACTTTTTATTTCATTTTAGAATGCATTAGTTAGTAAGTAAACTGTCACAGATGCGTATCTGAAAATACCCACATCCTCCTTCCCGCTTCGCCCGAAGCGAAGCCCCGAACATTAAAAAAAACAATAATATTTTGGTACGCTTCGCGAAGCGAAGCCTATAGGCCATGATTCGTCCTGTTCTTCAATTTCGTAGTACTTTGACCTAAGTTGACATTTTCAATTCGCTCCAAGCGAGACCCCGAACATTAAACAAATCATAGATCACATACTGCCATAAGCTTGGAGAAGCGGAGCCCCAAATCGCTTACAAATTCTTATGTTATAAAAAATATTATGACAGTTTGGTAATCATGGTGAAAAGGTGCTGTCAACGCCAAAATAATGCCGAGCGCAGCGAGGTGTATAACAACAATTTAACAAGATGTGTGTATCTCACAAAAGGTTTAATTATTGACAGTTGTAGTCTCCATCATCCAAGATGATTGCGAGCGCAAACGAGCGTCTGGTCTCAATTTCATTAAAATGTTTAAAGAAATGTTTTAAGTACCACTTCATAGTTTATAAAGGGGCTGACGTGGCCCTATAAACAACCGCTGAACTTGAAATCCGGTGAACCCGGGGTCAAACCTCACCATCGCCACTGAGTTTCGTCTTTTTGTTCTGCAGCAAGACACTTTTCCTTAGCCTCGTCCGTCGGATGGGGACGAAAACTAAGAGGTTTTGTATATTGGAATCTATCCTCCAAGCACGTTAGTTTAAAGAACTATATATTATAATACTATATTCGTTATAGTATGTCAGGTTCCAGATTCCTGTGTGTGATCTCCTCTCTCGAATAACGAATATTATTATATAACCTATAAATAGACGCGTTTTCATTGGCTAAAAAGTAATTTTTTAGAAAAAATATCTAGCGATATTGACCTGTTTTTTTGATATTGACCTGTTTTTTTGATATTGACCTGTTTTATATAATTGTTTTTTTGATATTGACCTGTTTTATATAATTGTAAATTGAGGGTTATATAATAAAACAGTTATGGACTTTTCAGCTGTTATACATGATGTGATATGCACCAAAAAAATCATTATTGACCGAGGCGATAGCCGAGGTCAATAATGATTTTTTGGTGCATATCAACATAATTGATGCATATCAACATAATTGTATAATATGTTGATGAGTCATTAAACAACATTCAATTGATACCTTACAGATTGAATTGGCTTATCTCCAAATAACAAGAGCGAACCAGAGGCTCTCATCCAACCCACCACACACCATCACAAACCTACAATTCGACAAGCAATGTTTGCCTATGCTTGTCAGATTGTAAGGGCCGAGCACGGGCTCATTATCATAGGATTTAGCAATTAAATGTTTTGAAAATGCACTAGAATTCACATTATGTCATGTAGAAAACAACGAAACTCCGATAAGAGTAAGGGTATGGGCCTATACACGTATCATTCCCCTCTCGAGAGAGCGGCTCTAAATAATCTATAATGTTTTGGTGGCATTCATATTAAATTATCTGATAATGATATGCATATTGAATATGACCACTCAAAATTAAAATTATTAAAACATGAAATTAAAAAAAAACTTTAATTTGACATGAAACAACAGCCCTAGATATATCATATATTTAAATAAAAATTGAAAACATATATCAATCATTCATCCTGTTTTATTAAACCAATATAAATAATTGTGAATTTTCCACTTCGCTGTACTCTCCTTGTTCCCTAGCTTGCCCCTGAAATATTAATATTATGTTCAGAATTGTCCAACATTTTTTCCAGCAGCTGTGCTGCAATTTCTTGTTACGGATGTCTTCTAAATTTGACACACGCCTTCAGCATTATGTGCTGATATGAGCCTTACAACACATTTTTTATCTGATTGTCAAAAGCAGGGTGGCCTTTGTTGCCACTGACCGTTCCAAGGCGGTAGCCCTATTGTCAACCCTTTTGTGTTTGTGGTGTCGTTTGCATTTTTTATTACTTTTGCCTTCTCGTTTGTCTGTTTACGTGTTTGTTTTTGTGTTTTGTGGTTGACTGTCGTCCTTGAATGCTGCTTTCCCTGTCCGATATTTTTATCTGTCTTTGTGTCGACATATATTTGTTTATGCATCCATTTCAATTATTGTCACACAAACTACAGTTTTCTATGATTATGATTTGCTTCCAAACTATTCTCACTTCTTCAGAAATATATGCAGACATGCACTTGTCAATTATTTTTGATTTGACATATGTTGGCAGAGCTGTGATCCTTTTTTCAACTGAGATTGTCTATATGTAAGCATTACCT
This sequence comes from Cyrtodaria siliqua, assembly GCA_037043455.1. Taxonomy (NCBI): domain Eukaryota; kingdom Metazoa; phylum Mollusca; class Bivalvia; order Adapedonta; family Hiatellidae; genus Cyrtodaria; species Cyrtodaria siliqua. Next base: position 114,266 of record JAWPHD010002786.1, on the reverse strand, counting down.
ACACTGTATGACAATAGTTGTCGTCTAAACTCCACTCACAGTTTTTCTATTTCTTTTTTTTTTTACCGACTGCCTCCGAACATGGCGAAGAAATTTGGAATCATTTACGATGTGTACCTAGCATCATTTTTCATATTATTTGCTTACCACGGGCTTAGGAAAGGTGCGTGGGGAGATATCTGGCCTGGAATTCACCCACCATTTTTCAAACTATTCTTAGACTTGAGCTCAAGTACTGAAAATTCGTTCATAAATAATTCCATGACCTTCGAAGATAAACAATCGTAAGAAGTAACTATTTTTTAGTATGCATCATATTTATACATAGCGGCTTGTTATGAACGTTTATTCTGTAAACTTAAAGACATATTTGTGATTGAAACCTACTAATTAAACGGGAAGTGTAAAAAAAAATATATCTTCTAATAAAATCGAGTGCATATGAACATGAATATAAAAAGCCTAGAAAACCACCAAACACGAACTCAATGACAAGGCAGAAACACATTTAACGCACGATTATTAATTATTTTTTTTTATGTTTTATATTTTTTTAATCTGTGATATTTCACTCGAATTCACACGAACAAGGAATGCATGCCAAATGGACTGCAGCTTACATTGACGTAATGCAATAACAATTAGTAGAGTAAGAGAGTAAGACAGCTTTCATTGGCGAGCGCTATTTTCGTATTTTAAGGATATAAGAATAGACACGCATCATCGTTTACGGGGATGTACCGGGTATTATATCAATAGTATCTGTTCGTTTACAAGTTAACTCGAAAAACGTGATGTATGGTAATTAATCACAATTGATATATTTCTAAAATAAACCCAACATTAAATGTTATCAGGAAATGGAGATAAGAAACGTCTTTAGCTGTGTGTCACATGATGACATTGTATCTGTATTTGGATTGTCAATATTAAATATTTGTATACTTAATGGTGGCGCTGCGGCAATTTTAGGACAAGTCGAACATGTACACTGCTCAAAGTTTGCTATGCACCAAACATTGTTTGCCTTGTTTTTGAACCCAGCTGAAGGATTATTATGGTTACTGTTTATATCGTTTAAGTTTATGCTGAGTATAGAATGATAAAATGCAATCAACTAGTCACGGTATTGTTCGCTTTGTACCGTCAACACATATATAGACTGGTAAAACCAGCCACCGTAAAATTTCGAATTGAAATGTTGGTACTTAGCAAACTTTAAGTAGTATATATTGCACTCAGTATATTGTCACACAATCATCAACAACAGAAATACACGTCAACTAAAGAAGCATGACTATATAAATTTCATAACACTGTTTTGATTACTTAATCTCAGCGAGTTGGCTTATATAAACACTAAGATGGGCGTCGCCCATCGAGGTGTTTAAATAATCACCGAGCTAAAGATAGTTCATAAATATTGTCAACCCTTTATATGCGTGTTTAACTATGTATCATTATATACAGCAGTTTGGTTTTTAATAGCAGAGAATGGTTGGGTTGCATACAATATTGATGCAAACCGTAGTTCTGATCTGTAAATCGAGATTGTGCTAGTTATACTAGAGGCATGCATATTTTGCATGAAGGCGTAGTCCTAAATACATGGGAACATGTTACGGTGTCCTGTTAGGGCCATCTTACCATCGCATCTTACAATCGACCATCGAACAATGTGGGTGGGTCGATGGGTGGGTGTGGGTGTTAATTTAATCTAATTAATTTTATATGAGTATTCAACTTAGGTTTAGTGTTACCCGATCCGACCTATTTTACTGGTGAAACATATCATTTTTTTCCAATTTACCAGAAAAATATATAAATCAAGGCTATTTTTCGTATAAAATACCATATTCCTATATTTATATATATATATATGCAAATATATGAAAATAAATCCGTACCTACCCTATCTACTTTTTTCTCGCATGTTACCCTAAACATGGGATGAAAATTGAAATATAGAGCCCTGCCTTAACATGTATATCTTTTTGTTTGACCTTATTACGGAATTATAGCTCACCTATAGACGCGTGCAATCTATCAGACTTCAATCTTCGGAATTCGGAATTCGAAAGAACCCTTTCTTTGTGTGGGTTTGAGTAGGCCCCAATGGGGAGAGGAAGGGTGGCAGGGCGCGCGCCTATATAAATCCTCAAACAATACTTAACAACCTCGAATTGCGGACATCCTTGTTAAAACCTGGATCAATACCCTGTATGTGGATTGACTAGATAAATCCTAGACCGCCCCTGGCTGACCCACCATGCTATTAATGTTTCTTTATGCCCTCAGGCAACTATAAAATATAAGGATGCTTGACCTTAACAGTTGAGGCACTGCATGTTTTGTGCATAGTTATAATCAATTAGTGTCATTTAAAAAATTATAGTGAAATGTGTTATGTATAGTTATAATCAATTAGCGTCATTTAAAATGTTGATTTTGGAATGTGTCCGCTTTCCTTTATATAATTATGTTTCATGTGTTCCTCCAATGTATGCACTCCTCAATCGCCCACAATCACTTGTTTGCAATATTAGGGAATGGAAAACTAGGTCAAGCTTGATACCAATAGTGGCCGTGGTCGAATGTAAGATGCGATGGTCGATGGTAAGATGCGATGGTAAGTTGGACCTAACAGGACACCGTAACATATGGCCAGTGTGTTTGGAAATTTCAGCCATGAACAATAGAGGGCCAGAAATTGAATATCAACCGTGTCAGATATACCACAACATATGCTATTTATTTGTTTTATTTTATACTCAGTTATAATTGAAGTTGTAAGCTGGATAATACATATGACTATTAAAATGCATACATGTATGGTCTTTGAATTGATAAACATTGCATACATTAACATCATTACGAGGTCCGAGTATTAACTTTCATACCCCATCCAACCCCTTCTCCAAGAAGCTAAAACGGGATTGGCTGGGGTATGCAATAAAACTTAATGTGGGTTTAAAAAGTTTGCATATTGTAAAATTAAAGCATCTAACACGTTAATGTAAACAGGTTATCACATTTTTTTTCAGTAAAACAATATTTTAAACATGTTTTAATGTCGAAATATCCGTTATTAAAGCCTGCTAATATAACATTTCCCATCGCCGAATGGAATTAAGGCAGGACCACGTAATGATCGTTAAACGTTTTTAAATTCGAGCCACACATGACAGAGAAATGACATCACAAATCACGTAGGGGTTTAAACTGAAAGCATAAACTGTATATCGTTACTCACAGGCTGATCTGGGTTTACAATGGACGAAAAGGCTCATTACGTGGTCCAAGTATTAACTTTCATACCCCATCCAACCCCTTCTCCAAGAAGCGAAAACGGCGTTGGCTGTGGTATGAAAAAAAACTTAAGTTCGGCTTAACATGTTTGCATATTGTAAACTTCAAACATTTAATAGGTAATTTTAAACAAGTTATCGCATTTTTTCAGTAAAAACATTATTTTTAAATGTTTTATTGTCGTATAAAATCCTGCTAATATAAGCTTTCCCACCGCTTAATGGAATTAAGGCGGGGTCAGGTAATGATAGTCGTGATTAACGGGTTATTGGTTAATAGCTATTTGAGAAGTTTAAATCAAAATGTTGTTATTTATATATTACATATATATAATCAACTAATCGTTGATGATATTGAACCAGTAAAATGTTTAAACCTTTGGTAGAAACCGAATAAGCAATGAAAACTGTCAACTGTATTACCTGTTATTGAATTGTTTGCAAGCAAATGATAGTGGATTAATATATCGATGTGCTAGTTTCTATGCTTGATACACATGTCATATGTAATATGCAATGCGTGTAATCAGGTAAACGTATAGACCAAATGATGAAATCGGAAGAGAAACAATCTAATAAACGTGAATGAGCGGTGCAAACGCAAATTTTGAAATCTGACAATTATATATAACCTCTCCAAAAAACAAAATGGCGTCTCTCAAAATTCTTCTATATTCTCACTTATCATAAGTTTTAGGTAAATGATTGTAACTTCGTTTATGATAACTGCTGCGGAGCAGTTATTTATTGCACAGATCATAAGTAATTGCATGCGCATTCTTGCGATAACAATTACAATTACATCTTCATCATCCAAATAATACAATTACTATTGTATAAAGTCGTCCATATATTTGCTTAGTTCTTATTACTACTTAATTTAAAATAACAAATTTCAAACATATTATTTGTTCAAACGTAACCACAAAGCAGTGTTTACAGTATGTCACTGCAAAAGAAATATAAAAAGATTGGACAGGGAAAGTAGCATTCAAGGAGGACAGTCAACCACAAAGCACAGAACGGTCAGTGGCAAAGTAGGCCACTGGGGGTTTACACCAGTTATAGGGTGCACCGAACCTCCCACCTACCCTACTGTCATCCCATTAAAACAGGACAGTGTAAATAAAGAAATCCCCGCCATGATATAATCTCTAACCAACAAGGCAGCATCAATAGGCAATATAAGTAAAACACAAATATGCTCGTGTAAATATAATACAAATAAAACAATAGCCTAGAAAGCCACAATGAAGGCACTCATTGACTTGGCAGAAGCCAGAGCAGTAAGAGAATACACCATTAAGGGCACGACAAGAAAGATCATGGACAAACATCAAACGCCACCGTCCCAATGGGTTTTAGGTAGGCGTCATCATAGGGTCCACAGCCTGTCCGGTCATCGTACAATTAAAGAGGAAAGCATAGTGGCGAACTGTAAAATGGTTCACCACCAAGCATGCAGTACGTTGCAAAATGATAGGGTCATAACCTCTTTTGATAAACTTTTAAACAAGTTTAATAAAGATAGTATGAAAGTGATCATGACCAAGAATCTTACGAAGTTTATAAATCACATCACCATAGAAGTCAGGTTGTGATAGTCCTTGTCGCAGAAGAGTCCTTAAATTACATTTATATTTGGAAAGAAGATCAGGGTTACGATAATACAATTTTGCAAAGGTTTTACGAAGTTTATGGTAACGGTAACCCTGATTGAGTAACTTTTTAGTTATACAAAGATTACGAATATTAAAGTCCTCAACTCGAGTACAAGCTCTAGAAAAACGAATAAGTTGAGACGGATACACCCCATAAGAAGTTGCTCGGGGAACATCCCCATCCAAGTGGGGATAATTAACAATGTCAAAATTAAAATCATCTCTCTTGTCATAGATTTTGCTAATTATTCTACCATTTTCAATCGAGAGATCTAAATCAAGAAAGGAAGCGTTATTATCAGATATATTTTCTTTATTAAGCCGAAGTTCTTTAGGACAAATATTATCAACCATAGTTGGAAAGAAAGGGTTGTCAATGTTCAGTATGTCATCCAGATACCGAGATGTGTCATTAAAAGCTTCAATAACATCTGCCTGGGTATCTGGTGAAAGACTCAACATGAAATCTCTTTCATAGCAAAATAAAAACAAATCTGCGACAAGTGGTGCAGAGTTCGTACCCATAGGGATACCAACAATTTGTCTATAGACGGTGGTACCATACCTGATGAAAATATTATCTAATAGGAAGATGAGTGCTTTACAAACTTCATAGCAATGTGTATGATAATGGACCTTTGGAAACGGCCGAGCACGACACGTACGAAATATTGCAGTCTCGGTTTGATTGAGACTGTTCATGAGCGGTAGTGAAATATGCTAGCTACCGCTCACGCCCCGGGTTGAGCAGAACTCAATATTCATAAAATCGATGGTACACAATTGTAACCATCCCGAAGATGGCATGCATACGGCGGTGGACATGGAGTTATATGCTACCCCATGTCGTACGGCGTATGGTCCCAGTATCTAATGAAATTAAATTCCCCGAGGAGCGAAATAAACATAATGGAATTTAGTTGGGAGCAGCGGTTATGAAGCCTGCGTATCACAAGTAACAGCCAAAAGACTAAATTAAAAAGCAGACAACATATCCTATAAGTGGTTAAAAAATACCCAGAGCCTTTTATCGGCCGGAGTAGTGGAACCACCGAATCAAAAATTAAGTAAGAAAACAAAAGAAATTGAAAATGTACCACCGATAACTAAATATAAGTATCGGATCAGCGATCTCCAAAGATCGAATGAACAACAGTACTGATTGCAAGCGCGGGGAGACGTTTTACTGCCGCCACACTGCACAAGCAACGCTACTGTGCTATAAAAAAGAGTATGATAATGGACCTTTGGAAACGGCCGAGCACGACACGTACGAAATATTGCAGTCTCGGTTTGATTGAGACTGTTCATGAGCGGTAGTGAAATATGCTAGCTACCGCTCACGCCCTCTAGCCCCGGGTTGAGCAGAACTCAATATTCATAAAATCTATGGTACACAAGTCACATAGTATAATTGTCTAAACTCGGACGAACACCGACCGCTTCACCTGTTACACTTCAAATATTAAGAGCAATACATTCATTAGGCATTTTCGTAATGATAAATTTAATCGCACAAGCACAGTGCAACTTACAAGAATATCGGGAAATCTCTGTGACAGCCTAATTCACCGTGGCTATTGTTGCCATTATTTCCTGAGCAAATGAAACCTTTATGATTGGATAATCGATGGCAAGTTAATTTTGCGTTTGTTCCGATCGCGGGGTTTCGCTGCTTCTTTACAGACACATGGATGTGCCTGTCACTTTGTTTACGCACCGTTAGACTAGAAGAAATAACAATACAAACGGGATAACGCTAATAGTGTGTCATTAAAAATTCAGTGAGATTTAGAAACACGGATGTTTTAACTAATGGTTCAGATAATAGCAATGAATATTAAATTGCGGGTATAATAGAATACAAACAGGCTATGGCTGAGTATTTATATCGTTACAAAGCTATTTTCTTCCCAAGACATCGTGCATAGTGTATATGCCTACTGTATTCTTAAGCATGCATGAACCACAGGCATCCGGCACAGAACTAGGATAGTAAAATATAGATTTAGAGTGATTAAGATATTAATTAATTGATTTCTGGACCAAACAGAAAGTTCATATCTATATATTCATATTATATACTTGAAGGTATTGATCTCGTAAAATGGCAAAAAACACCAATAGTTCTATACTACTGAAAGCATAACCTACTCATGTCACAATCAGAATTATATATATAACGAATAAAGCATGAACTGTCATTCAATCTCTCGTACTTTTGTACCAGAGTATCAAATATGCCAAGTTGAGGTGATTTCAGTTCTATGGCCAGAAGATGGCATCGCCGCTACAGCATAATTTGGTATAATATAGAGGTCTAACATGGTAGCATGCGTTAAAAACTGAATACTAATGGGATGGTTAACTCGAACGGATATTTAATTGCCGAAACTGAAAGTGTCGTGGAAGCTGTGAATTTCGATAATTTCAAGAGCGAACGTATATTTTACCCGCAGGCGTCCATAATGATTCCAGAATGGGTTTTTTTTTGTAACAAGACATCCGATTGGACGAGGTAGCTACTTCGTCCAATGGATTAAATTAGTTTATATAACACATTTAATAAAGAAATATTTCTCCAATTCTTTAAATATAACTTATCTTTTTTACCTTTATGTATGCATGTTATTAGACCTTGTCTTTGTGTAACAGAGAGTTCACTCCTTAAGTAAGCATACTTTATTGATCTAAATTGTTTTCTACATTTAATTCCAAAAGTGTGTCACGGGCATTTGGATTATTAATATTAACATAATTATATGTGTCAATGTCTGGGTTTAAAATCAAATTGAAATCGCCGGTAATTATACAAGGGTTATCATATTTTGATATTTTATCTCTCAAGTTTCGGTAACAGTTGGGAGTGTCGCTATTGGGCCCCTTTTCATTAATCAGAGTAGTATTTGTATCCTCAACGGTTGCATCTAAAATAAGCATATTATCATCTGTGTCATTTTCTGTACTCTTAAGCTTAAAATCGAAGTTGTTATTAATTAACCTTGTTACCCATCTTGACTGACATGTAAAGCTACTGAGAAAGCATTCAAAAGCCCACTGTGTTTGTATGTAGTTTTATTTCGCCTTTGTGAAATGCGTATCCTGTAGGAAGTAAATTGAAAAGTAAAGTTCAATACATCCTTTCTTTTATTTTTGTCACCTAGACCTTGCACATTCATTGTCACCATGGACATTTTATTTGGCATTTAGATAATCAAGCTGCAACATGTGTGGAACCAGAGAACAAATAATCTAAGTGGTCAAAAAGTACCAAGTACTGGGACAAACTAACTCTATAACTGGGACACCTTGCTTCATACTCTTTTATTTTTTGGGGGAAAAACATTTTTTTTAATTCTGACAACGTTTTGAAATTTGTTGGAAAAAGTGAAAAATAGTTACTATGTATATGGTGAGCAGAGGAAAACACGGAAAGCAGAATAATACTATTTCAAATAATAATACTATTCCGCCATGAAACACGGGGGTAAAAACAAACGTCAATATAAACATACACATTTTGTGATTATAATTATATTCAACAAATATAAATGTATAATGGATATATATTTTATTTAGGCCTCCATCATGTGTCGTGTACGAAACAGACCCACCAGAGATAAAAAAAAAACTAACATTCATATAAAATAGACACCCTTATTTAGTGAAAACCATTTGAGTACCTTGTACAGCTGTGTTCATCTATACAATTGATTGTTTTCCCAATAGTGCTATCATGTTCAGTACCGTGTAAAAATCTCCCTGAAAAGAAAAACACAGGTACCACAAATTAACGCGTATTATTTTACCACGCTGAAACTGACACGAGTCCATGCGCGTATAATTCCTACATTCTGTTTTATACGATATCAAGTTATATATTATATATTATACTTATATAAATCCATTCAGTTTGTATTAAGGCTCAAACATATATACATGCTATTAAAGCCATGTTTATCCAGTGTTGATATAGTATGTACTATAAATAGCTGTACACGCAGTTTGATGCAACCCTGTGTATTTTATGACCTTTACACTTTTCTCTTTCAGTAGTTGCTTTATTGACAAAATATTAATCGATACCATATTTAAACTCAATTCAATGAAAACAGTTGGTGACCGACATTTATTTGTAGTAAACAATCGAGGTAAACATAGCAATAATTGACGCACGATAATCTAATCAATTGTAAATAAATGCGAGAGTAACACAAACTGCGTCTGGATAATTACATATCTTTAGCACGATTTTTGTATACAAGATTTATGTATATACAAACGGAGATGATGATAGTGTTGCATATATACTTAAACCCCTACATTGCTGCACGTCCACTCAATTAACTCTGGCAATATTCTTACACACAAACACTTTTATTCTAAATTCCTAACATATACTCCTCAAAAAAAAATAAGAACGGTTACCATGTTTAGATTTCGGTCATTATTTTAATGTGCTGTAATTGAACACTTTACTGCCTTTTTGCAATTTTTAAGTTTAGTTGTATTCTTTTACAATTGTTACATTACACACATGTATTAACATTTTATACGAATATGAAATCCATCATATTAAAGATAAGTAATTAGTACTGTCTTATTGTGTGGTCCTTACATTATATATATATATAGTGTTTATATGTCATTTTGAAAGATGCCGTTGAGAATTGAAATGCATTAATTGTAATATTTTCTTCTTCGCGGCATACAAGTGATCTGGTATCTTTCATTGTCGCTCTCTCTGCATAGCGTGTGGGTGCTTGCATCCTTTATTTTAATTGTGATTCTACTTGTATGCACTACATGTGTATGTCCATGTATGTACTGACTCTCTCTCTCTCTCTCTCTCCCTCTCTCTCTCTGTCTGTTTCTCTCTCGCTATATATATATATATATATATATAATATATTCCGCTTTACAAACGTTCATTTCTTATAGAGAACACGGCATTCGAAAATTGCCGTTATCTATCTCCTTTTAATGTACAATTTACTCATACTGTATCCTAGTGATCCGCCATCTTTCATTGTAACGGCCTATACATAGCATATGGATGTTTTCATTAATACTTCAACATAAAATCTCATGTCTCTGTCTACGTCGCATCGTACATATAATGTATAACGACCATGACGCAAACACTATAAACAAACATTGATACATTTATGATTTTAATACATAGTAAATACTGTTTTCAACTTCTTTTTTCTTTATTCGTATTTTTTTTTTCTTTTCTGGAGTTAATGTGAAAAAACTAAATTGTATTTGTTTTTTATGCATCATGTCTGATTCGCTCAATCGCTGGCATAATATCGCATTAACTATGGTACATGCAATTACTAGTAAGTATATCTGTAGTGTTAAACTCATTACTACGGAAACGTATATTGGCCTTATGGTTTATGATGACTTAATTAAGACGTCTTCGCCTAAAAGTGTTTCAGAAGACACCTTCATCTGATTGCAAATTGCATCTCTTTGACCATCTTTCGATATCATAACCGCATTCAAAAAAAAAATCGCATCTGCGCACGCCTAAACACCAGGAAGAAAAAACGGCTTTAGCAGTAGGACGCTGTTCGAACGGACATTATTCGTTCAGTGAACAAGAAATAGAAGCACACCTGCTGGACAGCCACGACACTGGAGCGGGCATTTGGTGTTACCCTTGTTCGTCCGTCTGTCAGTCCCTCCGTCCTTTCGACCACCCGTAAAGTCCATTTTTAATTTACAGTATTTGTTTGACTATAGCGGGGAATCGATGTCGCATGGCCACATTGTTCTAGGTTAATGATAAGGGTATGATTGTTTAATGGTAAGGTTGTTTAATGGTATGACTGTTTAATGGTATGCTTGTTTAATGGTATGATTGTTTAATGGTATGATTGTTTAATGGTATGACTGTTTAATTCTATGATTGTTTAATGATATAATTGTTTAATGGTATGATTGTTTAATAGTATGATTGTTATATGACTTCCTAATGGTATAACTTTTTGTTGATGTGATTGTATAATGGTATGATTGTTTAATGTTATGACTGTTTAAAGGTATGCTTGTTTAATGGTATGATTGTTTAATGGTATGATTGTTTAATGATATGATTGTTTAATAGTATGATTGTTTTATGGTATGATTGTTTAATGGTATGATTGTTTAATGGTATGACTGTTTAATGGTATGACTGTTTAATGGTATGATTGTTTAATGGTATGATTGTTTAATGGTATGATTGTTTAATGGTATGACTGTTTAATGGTATGATTGTTTAATGATATGATTGTTTAATGGTATGACTGTTTAATGATATAATTGTTTAATGGTATGGTTGTTTAATAGTATGATTGTTTAATGGTATGACTGTTTAATGGTATGACTGTTTAATGATATAATTGTTTAATGGTATGATTGTTTAATAGTATGATTGTTATATGACTTCCTAATGGTATAACTTTTTGTTGATGTGATTGTATAATGGTATGATTGTTTAATGTTATGACTGTTTAAAGGTATGCTTGTTTAATGGTATGATTGTTTAATGGTATGATTGTTTAATGGTATGACTGTTTAATGGTATGATTGTTTAATGATATGATTGTTTAATAGTATGATTGTTTAATGATATGATTGTTTAATGGTATGATTGTTTAATGGTATGATTGTTTAATGGTATGACTGTTTAATGGTGTGACTGTTTAATGGTATGATTGTTTAATGGTATGATTGTTTAATGGTATGATTGTTTAAAGGTATGACTGTTTAATGGTATGATTGTTTAATGGTATGACTTTTTAATGGTATGACTGTTTAATGATATAATTGTTTAATGGTATGATTGTTTAATAGTATGATTGTTATATGACTTCCTAATGGTATAACTTTTTGTTGATGTGATTGTATAATGGTATGATTGTTTAATGTTATGACCGTTTAAAGGTATGCTTGTGTAATGGTATGATTGTTTAATGGTATGATTGTTTAATGGTATGACTGTTTAATGGTATGATTGTTTAATGATATGATTGTTTAATAGTATGATTGTTTAATGATATGATTGTTTAATGGTATGATTGTTTAATGGTATGATTGTTTAATGGTATGACTGTTTAATGGTATGACTGTTTAATGGTATGATTGTTTAATGGTATGATTGTTTAATGGTATGACTGTTTAATGGTATGATTGTTTAATGATATGATTGTTTAATGGTATGATTGTTTAATGGTATGATTGTTTAATGGTATGACTGTTTAATGGTATGCTTGTTTAATGGTATGATTGTTTAATGGTATGATTGTTTAATGGTATGACTGTTTAATAGTATGATTGTTTAATGATATAATTGTGTAATGGTATGATTGTTTAATGGTATGATTGTTTAATGGTATGATTGTTTAATGGTATGCTTGTTTAATAGTATGATTGTTTAATAGTATGATTGTTTAATGATATAATTGTGTAATGGTATGATTGTTTAATGGTATGATTGTTTAATGGTATGATTGTTTAATGGTATGCTTGTTTAATAGTATGATTGTTTAATGGTATGACTGTTTAATGGTATGCTTGTTTAATAGTATGATTGTTTAATGGTATGACTGTTTAATGGTATGCTTGTTTAATAGTATGACTGTGTAATGGTATGACTGTTTAATGGTATGCTTGTTTACTAGTATGATTGTTTAATGGTATGACTGTTTAATGGTATGCTTGTTTAATAGTATGACTGTTTAATGGTATGATTGTTTAATAGTATGATTGTTATGATTGTTATATGACTTTTTAATTGTATAACTTTTTGTTGATGTGATTGTTTAATGGTATGATTGTTTAATGTTATGATTGTTTAATGGTATGGTCGTTTAATGGTATGGTTATTTAATGATATGATTGTTTAATGGTAAAAGTTTTTAATGGTATGATTCTTTAATGATGTGGCTTTTTAATGGGATGCTTGTTTAATGATATGTTTGCTTACAGTGTTAGTTTATGGTATGATTGTTAACGGTATGATTGTTTAATGGTTTGATTGTTTAATGGTATGGTTGGTTAATGGTATAATTGTTTAATGGTATGGTTGTTTTAATGGTGTTTGTTTTTTTGGGAAAATGCAGACAGTGTTTATCAATAGTTTTGGATAGGAATTTTATCTACACGGTTAAGCTTTTCAACTTTGCAATACAGTGTCCTGGTCATGTCAAGAACCTGAGCCAACTCAGTTTTGCATGTTTATGATATAGCTGTCGCTTTGTCGATCTTGTCCGGACATAACTCAAAAACTACTTAAGGGACTGCAATTAGACTTCATACAATGATAGAGGGTAATAAGGGGAAGTGCCGAGTATAAGTACCACATCTCATTCACTATAGTTTTTGCCCTTTGTAAAGTTATAATTCTTGTGCGGAGAATAACTCAAAAACTACTAATGAAACTGTAATGAAACTTCGCACAATGAAATTGGACAGTGAGAGGTCCGTGTCTCTGTCTGTCCGTCCGTCCGTCCGCCCGTCCGTCTATCCGGATATCTTGTTTTTAATTGGTTTTGTTTTGGTTGAATGGTGTTTTACGTCAATTTTAGCACATGTTAGGCCATATATGACGTTCGATGTTTTTGTGGTAGAGGCAGATCACCGTATTGTTTACTAGGTAGAACCAGTACTTTATACCTCCCGCTATCTGGAGAAAAAATCCAAAATTTGTCATATCGCAATAATACAGCATGGTGTTCGTATCGAGTCTATCTGTCATTGGTCATATTCGTTTGCTAAACAACTACCAGTGTGCTCGCAGAGGAACAAAACTTGTTCCAAACGTGTACGTTGAGCAATCTCAAAAGTGATTTCGGTAATAACTCATGGTAAAGTGTAAAACATGTTTCGTCAAAGATTATTTTAATTTTAAGCAGTGTTGTTAAATTGTCTTGCTTTATGGAAAGCCGTTTGGGACCCTCGCTAAAAACCCAACGGCTTTCCATACGTTCTTATACTTGAACAAGTTTTTAAACAATATGTTTATGTAAGTACATGCAAATATTTTAATACCAAACTGGCATATGCAAAATACCTCGTTCATTAATCAGAGTAGTATTTGTATCCCAAACGGTTGCATCTAAAATAAGCATATTATCATCTGTGTCATTTTCTGTACTCTTAAGCTTAAAATCGAAGTTGTTATTAATTAACGTTGTTACCCATCTTGACTGACATGTAAAGCTACTGAGAAAGCATTCAAAAGCCCACTGTGTTTGTATGTAGTTTTATTTCGCCTTTGTGAAATGCGTATCCTGTACATGCTGTAGGAAGTAAATTGAAAAGTAAAGTTCAATACATCCTTTCTTTTATTTTTGTCACCTAGACCTTTCACATTCATTGACACCATGGACATTTTATTTGGCATTTAGATAATCGAGCTGCAACATGTGTGGAACCAGAGAACAAATAATCTAAGTGGTCAAAAAGTACCAAGTACTGGGACAAACTAACTCTATAACTGGGACACCTTGCTTCATACTCTTTTAATTTTTTGGGGGAATTTTTTTTTTTTAATTCTGACAACGTTTTGAAATTTGTTGGAAAAAGTGAAAAATAGTTACTATGCATATGGTGAGCAGAGGACAAAACGGAAAGCAGAATAATACTATTTCAAATAATAATACTATTCCGCCATGAAACACGGGGGTAAAAACAAACGTCAATATAAACATACACATTTTGTGATTATAATTATATTCAACAAATATAAATGTATAATGGATATATATTTTATTTAGGCCACCATCATGTGTCGTGTACGAAACAGACCCACCAGAGATAAAAAAAAACTAACATTCATATAAAATAGACACCCTTATTTAGTGAAAACCATTTGAGTACCTTGTACAGCTGTGTTCATCTATACAATTGATTGTTTTCCCAATAGTGCTATCATGTTCAGTACCGTGTAAAAATCTCCCTGAAAAGAAAACCACAGGTACCACAAATTAACGCGTATTATTTTACCACGCTGAAACTGACACGAGTCCATGCGCGTATAACACCTACATTCTGTTTTATACGATATCAAGTTATATATTATATATTATACTTATATAAAGCCATTCAGTTTGTATTAAGGCTCAAACATATATACATGCTATTAAAGCCATGTTTATCCAGTGTTGATATACTTTATACTATAAATAGCTGTACACGCAGTTTTAAGCAAGCCTGTGTATTTTATGACCTTTACACTTTTCTCTTTCAGTAGTTGCTTTATTGACAAAATATTAATCGATACCATATTTAAACTCAATTCAATGAAAACAGTTGGTGACCGACATTTATTCGTAGTAAACATTCGAGGCAAACATAGCAATAATTGACGCACGATAATCTAATCAATTGTGAATAAATGCGAGAGTAACACAAACTGCGTCTGGATAATTACTAATCTTTAGCACGATTTGTGTATACAAGATTTATGTATATACAAACGGAGATGATGATAGTGTTGCATATATACTTAAACCCCTACATTGCCTCACGTCCACTCAATTAACTCTGGCAATATTCTTACACGCAAATTATTCTAAATTCCTATCATATACTCCTCAAAAAAAAATAAGAACGGTTACCATGTTTAGATTTCGGTCATTATTTTAATGTGCTGTAATTGAAAAATTTACTGCCTTTTTGCAATTTTTAAGTTTAGTTGTATTCTTTTACAATTGTTACATTACACACATGTATTAACATTTTATACGAATATGAAATCCATCATATTAAAGATAAGTCATTATTACTGTCCTATTGTGTGGTCCTTACATTATATATATATAGAGTTTATATGTCATTTTGAAAGATGCCGTTGAGAATTGAAATGCATTAATTGTAATATTTGCTTCTTCGCGGCATACAAGTGATCTGGTATCTTTCATTGTCGCTCTCTCTGCATAGCGTGTGGGTGCTTGCATCCTTTATTTTAATTGTGATTCTACTTGTATGCACTATATTTGTATGTCCATGTATGTACTGACTCTCTCTCTCTCTCTCTCTCCCTCTCTCTCTCTGTCTGTCTCTCTCTCGCTATATATATATATATATATATATTATATATTCCGCTTTACAAACGTTCATTTCTTATAGAGAACACGGCATTCGAAAATTGCCGTTATCTATCTCCTTTTAATGTACAATTTACTCATACTGTATCCTAGTGATCCGCCATCTTTCATTGTAACGGCCTATAAATAGCATATGGATGTTTTCATTCATACTTCAACATAAAATCTCATGTCTCTGTCGACGTCGCATCGTACATATAATGTATAACGACCATGACGCAAACACTGGAAACAAACATTGATACATTTATGATTTTAATACATAGTAAATACTGTTTTCAACTTATTTTTTCTTTATTCGTATTTTTTTTTTCTTTTCTGCAGTTAATGTGAAAAAACTAAATTGTATTTGTTTTTTATGCATCATGTCTGATTCGCTCAATCGCTGGCATAATATCGCATTAACTATGGTACATGCAATTACTAGTAAGTATATCTGTAGTGTTAAACTCATTACTACGGAAACGTATATTGGCCTTATGGTTTATGATGACTTAATTAAGACGTCTTCGCCTAAAAGTGTTTCAGAAGACACCTTCATCTGATTGCAAATTGCATCTCTTTGACCATCTTTCGATATCATAACCGCATTCCAAAAATAAATCGCATCTGCGCACGCCTAAACACCAGGAAGAAAAAACGGCTTTAGCAGTAGGACGCTGTTCGAACGGACATTATTTGTTCAGTGAACAAGAAATAGAAGCACAGCTGCTGGACAGCACGACACTGGAGCGGGCATTTGGTGTTACCCTTGTTCGTCCGTCTGTCAGTCCCTCCGTCCTTTCGACCACCCGTAAAGTCCATTTTTAATTTACAGTATTTGTTTGACTATATCGGGGAATCGATGTCGCATGGACACATTGTTCTAGGTTAATGATAAGGGTATGATTGTTTAATGGTAAGGTTGTTTAATGGTATGACTGTTTAATGGTATGCTTGTTTAATGGTATGATTGTTTAATGGTATGATTGTTTAATGGTATGATTGTTTAATAGTATAATTGTTATATGACTTTTTAATGGTATAACTTTTTGTTGATGTGATTGTATAATGGTATGATTGTTTAATGTTATGACTGTTTAAAGGTATGCTTGTTTAATGGTATGATTGTTTAATGGTATGATTGTTTAATGGTATGACTGTTTAATGGTATGATTGTTAAATGATATAATTGTTTAATGGTATGATTGTTTAATAGTATGATTGTTATGATTGTTATATGACTTTTTAATGGTATAACTTTTTGTTGATGTGATTGTTTAATGGTATGATTGTTTAATGTTATGATTGTTTAATGGTATGGTCGTTTAATGGTATGGTTATTTAATGATATGATTGTTTAATGGTAAAAGTTGTTAATGGTATGATTCTTTAATGATGTGGCTTTTTAATGGGATGCTTGTTTAATGATATGTTTGCTTACAATGTTAGTTAATGGTATGATTGTTTAATGGTATGATTGTTTAATGGTTTGATTGTTTAATGGTATGGTTGGTTAATGGTATAATTGTTTAATGGTATGGTTGTTTTAATGGTGTTTGTTTTTTTGGGAAAATGCAGACAGTGTTTATCAATAGTTTTGGATAGGAATTTTATCTACACGGTTAAGCTTTTCAACTTTGCAATACAGTGTCCTGGTCATGTCAAGAACCTCAGCCAACTCAGTTTTGCATGTTTATGATATAGTTGTCGCTTTGTCGATCTTGTCCGGACATAACTCAAAAACAACTTAAGGGACTGCAATTAGACTTCATACAATGATAGAGGGTAATAAGGGGAAGTGCCGAGTATAAGTACCACATCTCATTCACTATAGTTTTTGCCCTTTGTAAAGTTATAATTCTTGTGCGGAGAATAACTCAAAAACTACTAATGAAACTGTAATGAAACTTCGCACAATGAAATTGGACAGTGAGAGGTCCGTGTCTCTGTCTGTCCGTCCGTCCGTCCGTCTATCCGGATATCTTGTTTTTAATTGGTTTTGTTTTGGTTGGATGGTGTTTTACGTCAATTTTAGCACATGTTAGGCCATATATGACGTTCGATGTTTTTGTGGTAGAGGCAGATCACCGTATTGTTTACTAGGTAGAACCAGTACTTTATACCTCCCGCCATCTGGAGAAAAAATCCAAAAGTTGTCATATCGCAATAATACAGCATGGTGTTCGTATCGAGTCTATCTGTCATTGGTCATATTCGTTTGCTAAACAATTACCAGTGTGCTCGCAGAGGAACAAAACTTGTTCCAAACGTGTACGTTGTGCAATCTCAAAAGTGATTTCGGTAATAACTCATGGTAAAGTGTAAAACATGTTTTGTCAAAGATTATTTTAATTTTAAGCAGTGTTGTTAAATTGTCTTGCTTTATGGAAAGCCGTTTCGGACCCCCGCTAAAAATCCAACGGCTTTCCATACGTTCTTATACTTGAACAAGTTTTTAAACAATATGTTTTATGTAAGTACATGCAAATATTTTAATACCAAACTGGCATATGCAAAATACCTCGTTCAAGAATCATCTGTCGGCTCATTTACTAACACACACACTTTTCTCAAACCTCAAATTATTTGCTATTGTATTGTGTTCTTCTGTCTCATTGCTATATTGAAGGGAATATATATCTTAGTTGTGTGTTTATTGTTGAACATGTAGCGTAATACAGTAATATTTCAGATGGTTTAACATTTCATAAGCCGTCCTATCATTGTGTCAGATGATATCTGTCATGCAACTCTATGTTATTAAGTTAAGATTTAATAACATCATACTTGCAATCCGATGTTTGCAGTTATTATCTCCAAATATATTCTGAATGTTTAAGGTTATCGCAGTCATCATTCTATCTTACGAACACAGATTTTTGTTCTGGCAATATCTGTATTACTGAAACAAAACACCACAACTTACGTCAATATGATATCTGAAAGTTAATGGATAACTTCTTTAGCAATATATACAAACGTGCACTTATCGATTAGTTTTGATTTGACATCTATTGGCAGAGTTATGACCCTTTTTTTCAACTTAGATTGTCTATATGTAAGCATTACCTACACAGTATGATATTAGTTGTCGCCTGAACTCCACAGACAGCTTTAGTTTTTCTATTTTTTACCGATTGACTCCAAACATGACGAAGAAATTTGGAATCATTTAAGATGTGTACATAGCATCATTTTTCATATTAACTGCAAACCACGGGCTTAGGAAAGGTGCGTGAGGAGATATCTGGCCTGGAATTCACCAACCATTATTCTTACTTCAGCTCAAGTACTAAAATGCGTTCATAAATATTTCCAAGATCTTTAAAGATAAACAATTATAAGAAGTTTCTATTTAATAGTTATTAGCATCATAGTTATACATAGCAGCTTGTTATGAACGTTTATTCTTTAACCTTAAAGAAATACTTGTGTGATTGAAATTTGCAGTCTAAGCATATTCTCAAGAGCCTCAATATTGTTGTTTGTTCTGAGTACGTCGATGACTGTGTTATGTTTCTGTTCGAATGTTATATCTACTATTGTATTATGTATGAAATAGCAGATTTACAAGAGATATGAAATTCGTAAATTCTTTAGAAGGTATAGAAGGTATATGAAAATAAATTCCAGAGTCATGTTTTCCCAAATATGCGCACTCGATAATTATCAGCCGTCGAGATAACGCTCTCGGATAGATATATGAATCTCGGGCTAATAAGCTACGGATTTCCCGAGGTATACAGTATTGGTTTCACCCAGGAAAAAAAGTGTGGTCTACCACCACCATTAAAAGCTAGACGAGCAACATAAAAGGGTTTACAATAGGCGTACCGCATTGGAATGGTCAGTGGTAAAGGGGTTGCTGGGGTTTAAACCAGGTTCTCGGTTGCACCAAACCTCACTCTTAACCTATTGTCCCACTAATTAAACGGGAAAGTGTAAGAAAGTATATATTTTCTAATAAAATCGAGTGTATATGAATATGAATATAAAAAGCCTAGAAAACCACCAAACACGAACTCAATGACATGACAAAAACACATTTAACGCACGATTATTTTTCTTTTTTTATGTTTTTATACTTTTTTAATCTGTGATATTTCACTTGAATATTCACCACGAACAAGGAATGCACGCCAAATGACGTAATGCAATAACAATAAGTAGAGTAAGAGAGTAAGACAGCTTTCATTGGCGTGTGCTATTTTCGTATTTTAAGGATATAAGAATATACACGCATTATCGTTTACGGGGATGTATCGTATATTATATCAATAGTATCTGTTCGTTTACAAGTTAACTCGAAAAACATGGTGCATGGTAATTAATCACAATCCATATATTTCTAAAATAAACCCAACATGAAATGTTATCGGGAAAGGGAGGTAATGTAACGTCTTAGCTTTGTGTCACATGATGTCATTGTATCTGTATTTGGATTGTCACCATTCATAGTTTAAAAAACAAGTTTACACCACTTCATGGGGGAGCTGCTGCTATTTTAGTACAAGTTTAACAAGTACACTACTCAAAATTTGCTAAGCACCAAACATTGTTTGTCTTGTTTTTGAACCCAGCTGAAGGATACCTATGGTTACTTTTATATCGTTTAAGTATAGATATGCTGAGTATAGAATGATAAAATGCAATCAACCTGTCACGGTATTGTTCGCTTTGTACCGTCAACACATATATAGATTGGTAAAACCAGCCACCGTAAAATGTCGAATTGAAATGTTGGTATATATTGCACTTAGTATATTGTCGCAAAACCATCTACAACAGAAATACACGTCAACTAAAGAAGCATGACTATATAAATTTCATAACACTGTTTTGATTACTTAAAAATAATTCATAAATAGTGTCAACACTGTATATGCGTGTGTAACTATGTATCATTATAAAGAGCAATTTGGTTCTTAATAGCAGAGAAGGGTTGGGTTGCATACAATATTGATGCAAACCGTAGTTCTGAACTGTCAATCGAGATTGGGCTAGTTATACTAGAGGCATGCATATTTTGCATGAAGGCGTAGTCCTACAAACATCTGTAAAATACATGGGAACATGTTACGGTGTCCTGTTAGGGCCATCTTACCATCGCATCTTACAATCGACCATCGACCAAGGTGGGTGGGTCGGTGTGTGGCTGTGGGTGTTGGTGAACAAAACCTGTTTTGTTCAATTCTTATTTATTTTATATGAGTATTCAATTTAGGCCTAAAGAAATGTGTGTGTTTATGGTAACCCGACCCGACCTATATTTCTGGTTAAACGTAGCATTTTTTTTCCAATTTACCAGACAAATATAAAAATCAAGGCTATTTTGGGTATAAAATGCTATGTTTCTATATGTAAATATATATATATATATATAAATATATGAAAATAAATCCGTACCTACCCTACCTACTTTTTTCTCGCATGTTACCCTAAACATGGGATGAAAATTGAAATATAGAGCCCTTCCTTAACGCGCATACCTTTTTGTTTGACCTTATTACGGTATTATAGCTGACCTATAGACGCGTGCAATCTATCGGAATTCGAAAGAACACTTTCTTTGTGTGGGTTTGAGGCGCGCGCGGCTATATCAATCCTCAAAAAATACTCAAAACCTCGAATTGCGGACATCCTTGTTAAAACCTGGATCAATACCCTGTATGTGGATTGACTAGATAAATTCTAGACCGCCCCTGGCTGACCCACCATGTTCTTAATGTTTCTTTACGCCCTCAGGCAACTATAAAATATAAGAATGCTTGACCTTAAAAGTTGAGGCACTGCATGTTTTATGCATAGTTATAATCTATTAGTGTCATTTAAAAAGTTTATTGTGAAATGTGTTATGCATTGTTATAATCAATTAGTGTCATTTAAAATGTTGATTGTGAAATGTGTCCGCTTTCCTTTATATAATTATGTTTCATGTGTTCATCCAATGTATGCACTCCTCAATCGCCCACAAACGCTTGTTTGCAATATTCGGGTTTTGAAAACTAGGTCAAGTTTGATACCAAGAGTGGCCGTGGCCTGTGTGTCATCAGTCGATTGTCGATGGTAAGATGCGATGGTCGATGGTAAGATGCGATGGTAAGTTGGACCTAACAGGACACCGTAACATAAGGCCAGTGTGTTTGGAAATTTCAGCCATGAACAATAGAGGGCGGGCCGGAAATTGAATATCGACCGTGTCAGATATGCACGCATATAACACAACATATGCTATTTATTTGTTTTATTTTATACTCAGTTATAATTGAAGTTGTAAGCTGGATAATACATATGACTATTAAAATGCATACATGTATCTCTGAATTGATAAACATTGCATACATTAACATCATTACGAGGACCGAGTATTAACTTTCATACCCCATCCAACCCCTTCTCCAAGAAGCGAAAACGGGGTTAGTCGGGGTATGCAATAAAACTTAATGTGGGATTAAAAAGTTTGCATATTGTAAAAGTAAAACATCTAACACGTTAAGGTAAACAGGTTATCACATTTTTTCAGTAAAAAAATATTTTAAACATGTTTTAATGTCGAAATATCCGTTATAAAAGCCTGCTAATATAAGCTTTCCCATCGCCTAATGGAATTAAGGCAGGACCACGTAATGATCGTAAAACGTTTTTAAATTCGAGCCACAAATGACAGAGAAATGATATCACAAATCACGTAGGGGTTATAACTGAAAACATAAACTGTATATTGTTACTCACAGGCTGATGGACGAAAAGGCTCATTACGTGGTCCAAGTATTAACTTTCATAACCCAACCAACCCCTTCTCCAAGAAGCGAAAACGGGGTTGGCTGCGTTATGAAAAAAAAATTAAGTTCGGCTTAAAATGTTTGCATATTGTAAAATTCAAACATTTAATAGGTAATTTTAAACAAGTTATCGCATTTTTTTAGTAAAAACATTCTTTTTAAATGTTTTATTGTCGAAATATCCGTATAAAATCCTGCTAATATAAGCTTTCCCAACGCTTAATGGAACTAAGGCGAGGTCACGTAATGATAGTCGTGATTAACGGGTTAAGTGTTAATAGCTATTTGAGAAGTTTAAATCAAAATGTTGGTATTTATATATTACATATACATAATCGACTAATCCTTGATGATATTGAACCAGTAACATGTTTAAACCTCTGGTAGAAACCGAATAAACAATGAAAACGCTCAACTGTATTACCTGTTATTGAATTGTTTGCAAGCAAATGATAGTGGATTAATAAATCGATATGCTAGTTTCTATGCTTGATAAATATGTCATATGTAATGCGCAGTGCGTGTAATCAGGTAAAAATATAGACCAAATGATGAAATCGGAAAAGAAACAATCTAATAAACGTGAATTACCGGTGCAAACGCAAATTTTGAAAACTGACAATTATATATCACGTCTCCAAAAAACAAAATGCCGTCTCTCAAAATTCTTCTATATTCTCACTTATCATAAGTTTTAGGTAAATGTTTGTAACTTCGTTTATGATCGCTGCTGCGGAGCAGTTATTTATTGCACATATCATAGGTAATGGCATGCGCATTCTTGGATAACAATTACAATTACATCTTCATCATCCGAATAATACAATTACTATTGTATAAAGTCGTCGATATATTTGCTGAGTGCTTATTACTACTTAATTTAAAATAACAAATTTCAAACATATTATTTGTTTAAACGTAAGCACAAACCAGTGTTTACAGTATGTCACTGCAAGCTCGGGCGAACACCGACCGCTTCACCTGTTACACTTCAAATATTAAGAGCAATACATTCATTAGGCATTTTCGTTATGATAAATTCAATCGTACAAGCACAGTGCAACTGACAAGAATATCGGGAAATCTCCGTGACAGCCTAATTCACCGTGGCTATTGTTGCCATTATTTCCTGAGCAAATGAAACCTTTATGATTGGATAATCGATGGCAAGTTAATTCTGCGTTTGTTCCGATCGCGGGGTTTCGCTGCTTCTTTACAGACACTTAGATGTGCCTGTCACTTTGTTTACGCACCGTTAGACTAGAAGAAAGAACAATACAAACGGGACAACGCTAATAGTGTGTCATTAAAAATTCAGTGAGATTTAGAAACACGGATGTTTTAACAAATGGTTCAGATAATAGCAATGCATTTTAAATTGCGGGTATAATAGAATACAAACAGGCTATGGCTGAGTATTTATATCGTTCCAAAGCTATTTTCTTCCCAAGACATCGTGCATAGTGTATATGCCTACTGTATTCTTAAGCATGCATGAACCACAGGCATCCGGCACAGAACTAGGATAGTAAAATATAGATGTAGAGTGATTAAGATATTAATTAATTGATTTCTGGACCAAACAGAAAGTTCATATCTGTATATTCATATTATATACATAAAGGTATTGATCTGGTAAAATGGCAAAAAACACCAACAGTTTTATACTACTGGAAGCATAACCTACTCATGTCACAAGCAGAATTATATATATAACGAATAAAGCATGAACTGTCATTCAATCTCTCGTACTTTTGTACCAGAGAATCAAATATGCCAAGTTGAGGGGATCTCAGTTCAATGGCAAGAAGATGGCACGGCCGGTACAACATAATTTGGTATAATATAGAGGTCTAACATGGTGGCATGCGTTAAAAGCTGAATACTAATGGGATGGTTAACTCGAACAGATACCTGAAGTGCCGAAACTGAAAGTTGCCGTGGAAGCTGTAAATTTTGATAATTTCAAAAGCGAACGTATATTTTACCCGCAGGCGTCCATAATGATTCCAGAACGAGATTTTTTGTAAGAAGACATCCAGTTGGACTTCCAAAAGTGTATCACGGGCATTTGGATTATTAATATTAACGTAACTATATGTCTCAATATCTGGGTTTAAAATCAAATTGAAATCGCCGGTATTTTGATATTTTATCTCTCAAGTTTCGGTAAAAGTTGGGAGTATCGCTATTGGGCCCATATACATCAATCCGGGTAGTATTTGTATCCCCAACGGTTGCATCTAAAGTAAACATGTTACCATCTGTGTCATATTCTGTAATGTTAAGCTTAACATCGAAGTTGTTAATAATTAACATTGCTACCCATCTTGACTGACATGTAAAGCTACTGAGAAAGCATTCAAAAGCCCACTGTGTTTGTATATAGTTTTATTTCGCATTTGTGAAATGCGTATCCTGTAGGAAGTAAATTGAAAAGTAAAGTTCAATGCAATCCTCTCTTTTGTTTTTGTAACCTAGACCCTACACATTGACTGACCCCATGGAAATTGTATTTTTCATTTAGATAGTCAAGCTGTAACATGTGTGGAACCAGAGAATAAATAATCTAATTGGTCAAAAAGTAGCAAGTACTGAGACATATTTACTCTATAACTGGGACACCTTGCTTCATATTCTTTATGTTTTGGGGGGAAAACATTTTTTTTAATTCTGACAACGTTTTGAAATTTGTTGGAAAAAGTGAAAATGTATATTTAGCTTTTGTTACTATGCATATGGTGAGCAAAGGACAAAACGTAAAGCAGAATACTACTATTCCAAATACTAATATTATTCTGCCATGAAACACGGGTAAAAAACAAACGTCAATATGAACATACACAATTTGTGATTATAATTATATTCAACAAATATAAATGTATAATGGATATATATTTTATTTAGGCCACCATCATGTGTCGTGTACGAAACCGACCCACCTAACATTCATATAAAATAGATACACTTATTTAGTGAAAACCATTTGAGTACCTTGTACAGCTGTGTTCATCTATACAATTGATTGTTTTTCCAATAGTGCTATCATGTTCAGTACCGTGTAAACATCTCCCTGAAAAAAAACCACAGGTACCACAAATTATCGCGTATTATTTTACCACGCTGAAACTGACACGAGTCCATGCGCGTATAATTCCTACTGTTTTATACGATATCAAGTTATATATTATATATTATAATTATATAAAGCTATTCAGTTTGTATTCAGGCTCAAACATATATACATGCTATTAACGCCATGTTTATCCAGTGTTGATATATGATATACTATAAATAGCTGTACACGCAGTTTGAAGCAAGCCTGTGTATTTGTGTGACCTTTACATTTTTCTCTTTCAGTAGTTGTTTTATTGACAAAATATTAATCGATACCATATTTAAACTCAATTCAATGAAAACAGTTGGTGACAGACATTTATTCATAGTTAACAATCGAGCCAAACATAGCAATAATTGGCGTTTTTATTAAGGACACAATAATCTAATCAATTGTAGAAAAGAGAAGTAACACAAACTGCGTCTGGATAATTACATATCTTTAGCACGATTTATGTTTACACGATTTATGTATAAAAAACGGAGATGATGATAGTGTTGCATATATACTTAAACCCCTACATTGCTGCACGTCCCCTCAATCAACTCTGGCATTATTCAAACACGCAACCACTTTTCTTCTAAATTCTTAACCTATGCTCCTCAAAAAAAATTAAGAACGGTTACTATGTTTAGATTTTTGTCATTTTTTAATGTGCTGTTATTGAACAATTTACTGCCTTTTTGCAGTTGTATTCTTTTACAATTGTTACATTACACATATGTATTAACGTTTTATATGTATATGAAACCCATCATATTAAATATTACGTAATTATTACTGTCCTATTGTGTGGTCCTTATATTATTTTGAGGAGTGTATATATGTCATTTTGAAAGATGCCGTTGAGAATTGAAATATATCACTTAATTGTAATATTTGCTTCTTCGCGGCATACATTTACTAGTGATCTGGTATCTTTCATTGTCGCTCACTCTGTATAGCGTGTGGGTGCTTGCATCCTTTATTTTAATTGTGATTCTACTTGTATGCACTACATGTGTATGCCCATGTATGTACTGACTCTCTCTCTCTCCCTCTCTCTCTGTCTGTCTCACTCTCTCTCTCTCTCTATATATATATATATTATATATTCCGCTTTACAAACGTTCATTTCTTATAGAGAACACGGCATTCGAAAATTGCCGTCATCTATCTCCTTTTAATGTACAATTTACTCATATTGTATCCTAATGATTCGCCATCTTTCATTGTAACGGCCTATAAATAGCATATGGATGTTTGCATTCATACTTCAACATAAAATCTCATGTCAACTGTGCCTCCAGCCGGATATGTTTCGATGATTATATTTATGTTGTCTCTCATTATAGCCAGGCAGGCATTGTTGAAATTTAACCATAAACAACCTCCTTTCTAGCTTTATAATCAATCTCTTGGCACTGATATTCATCTCATTTGTGTTTAATATACATTAATTGCATTACATTTAAACTATGAACCGTTTCAATTATTTGTTTTATAATTTATAAAATATAATCAATTCAAACAGTATGATTTTCATCAAACATACATTGAAAGTGTGCCTTTTCATGATACATACAGATTTTAAACAACCTTTAATAAACACAACTGAGTTTGTAAGGGTTCAAAATAAGGTATTAAAATGCATACTGATATAGAGAAATGAGAAAAATGGTTCTACAGAAATCACAGCTCCCAAACACAATGGCACCGTAGGTCCACACTGCACAACAAACAAAGAGCAAATTAACTATAAAGTGTAAAGAACGATACACAGCACGGCGAGTGGTGAAGACAGGGTTATTTGGAACGGTCAGTAGGCAATATGACCAACTGGTTAGCCCAACTGGTTAGCTTAAATCGATTTTAAGTGTACACAACCTCGTTATTATCCTGTCTTCAGACAACAATAAACAATGAGGTAAACAAAATGGTTTGACCAAGCTGTATGGATCTAATTAAGAAGGGAGACAATTCACATGTGTTCATTATTGACCAGAAGAGTCCTATAATATAACCGCAAGGAAACATGTATTAGTGGAACACGTTGAATTGTGTAGAACTGATCAATTAAACGCATGTTTAAACCAATAATGTGATCATAATACATGAACAAATAAAACTCTGGCGACATGTTATATTGTTGAATGGAGAAGCTGCGTTATGTATTACTGTAACTGATATTTAAATTAAATATAAAAATACCGTGGCAGTAAACCAATATTTTTCTAGCAAACGATTAATTAAACTCGTTAGCATAATGAATTTAAACACGCTGAGTCTATTAAAGCAAAATGTTCATTAAATTAAAACGTTATTTAAAAAAATGTATATTATATTAGATTACTTATGAGTTCTGCTGTTATTACTCGTTCATTAAAAAAATCCCTTCCCATTTAAAACGTTTAACTAGTACATGTATCGAAAGAGTAATGTAGAATAGTTATCTGCAATATGTAGACACAAAAATCTTAAAACATCACATACGTCCCCAATAGAAAGTAATAAGTTTACTTTACTGTGACGTGAACATGGTCAACACCAAACTCATCGCAGTTGTTACTTCCCCTTCCCACCACACACATTTATTTAGTTATTTTGTTTGGTTAAATATTGTTTAGGCCAATACTTCAACTTGCTTTGTTCGTAATAAAGGAAAATGGTGTGAAAAACGGTATCTGGGTTCAACAATAATTTATTTATATAAAAAAATCAATTTTAGTGAACATGCACACCGGTTACTAATAAATACTGATAAAGGTGATCCTTTGGGAGCAACTAACACAATTAAGACAATAAAGCAGGAGACTCGGTTTTATTGAGTCTGTTCATGAGAAGTAATGGATGAAGCAACACCTCTCACGCCCCACTAGTACCGGCTTAAGCGGTATACTACTTCAAAGCCACCCATATTGGGCTCGTTGGTCCCAAAGGACCAGTAAAAATAACACTACTGATTCGTAGCACGGGGAGACTTTTTACAGCCGCCACACTGCAGTACTTGTAAACAAACATGTATTACGTTGA
Organism: Cyrtodaria siliqua; assembly: GCA_037043455.1. NCBI lineage: Eukaryota > Metazoa > Mollusca > Bivalvia > Adapedonta > Hiatellidae > Cyrtodaria > Cyrtodaria siliqua. Next base: position 85,298 of record JAWPHD010002786.1, on the reverse strand, counting down.
AAACATAACCGAAGATGTGCGTCAATGTAATAAAGAGATTACACCCAAGCCAAAACCAGGTTGAATGTTTTCAAGGTGATGATCTATGTTATTGGCAACTGCCTGTTGGTTACGGCAAGAGTTGGCTGTACTAAGCATTACCTAGTGCATCGCCATTTTTTGTAATCACATGGCCTCAGCTATCGTCACGTGATATAGTTGTGTGGTAGCAGGGATTAATGGCTACAATATCCCTACGTAGAGGTTGGGTCGACACTAACTACTGAACGCAATGCAAAATAGGCTATATTTGGAGATCAGTCAAAATGTCCACAACATTCGTACGCTTAAATACACTTTAATTCTGTGAATAAAACACATTTGGTTCGCAAACGGTCCCATATCTGGAATAAAACACCGATTCAGTTTCTCAACATTTCACCTTATTCATTTACACTATGCGTATTTTGAAATAAACATCTGTCAAAACCACATCTCTACCTAACCTCTGTGCTCAAACTCTCCAAAGAAATAATCCTGACAAACACAGTAAAATACTTACTATTCATGGCAACAAACATAATACTTTAACATCAGGTTAGAATTAACAATGAAATAAAAACTGATCTTGGGAAAAACACATACAAACTAGAAACTTTCGATTTTTCAAGGAACTATTTTAGCACCCTACGACCCGGAAGAACTTCCTGACTGGTCTGACACCATACAATGTGAAGTAATAAGAGAGTGAATGGGCACATAATCGAATCGCGAACAATCTCATGGTGTCAGACCGGTGAAAATCAGCCCATTGAACACAATGCAATATAGGCTATATTTGGAGATCAGTCACAAGTTTCACAACATTCGTTCGCTTAAATACACTTTTATTCTGTGTATTAAACACATTTGGCTAGCAAACGGTTCCATATCTGGAATAAAACACCGATTCAGTTTTTCAACATTTCGCGTCATTCATTCACACTATGCGTATTTTGAAATAAACATCTGTCAAAACCACATCTCTACCTAACCTCTGTGCTCATACTCTCCAAAGAACTTAATCCTGACAAACACAGTAAAATACTTACTATTCATGACAACAGACATACTACTTTAACCTCAGGTTAGATTTAACAATGAAATAGAAACTAATCTTGGGAAAAACACATGCAAACTAGAAACTTTGGATTCTTTCAAGGAACTATTTCAGCACCCTACGACCCGGAAGTACTTCCTCACTGGTCTGACACCTAAATGAGTCGCGACATTTGTCAAAAATAGTTATCGAATACATCTAACTGAGCAATAAGGTTGACCGAATGGAAAATCAGATGCTTTTGCAAGGACCTATTATCTTTTCGGTTCAACTCCTGCATGTAACGAACAATTCGGCCAATAGAAATCAAGGATTTTAAGACGCGTTATACAAAACTAATGCCAAAATACATGAACCATTTGGTATATTTCCATTAAGTAGAGTTTTCAAACATTGCCTTCTATATACCAAACTAAAATAACCATGAAAAAGATTATGATAATGGACCTTTGGAAACGGCCAAAAACGACACATACGAAATATTGCAGTCTCGGTTTGACTGAGACTGTTCATGAGCGGTAGTGATATGTGCTAGCTACCGCTCACGCACTCTAGCCCCGCGTTGAGCAGAACTCAATATTAATAAAATCAATAGTACAACATTTTAACCATCCCGAAGATGGCATGCATATGGCGTTGGACATGGAGTTTATTGCTTCCCCATGTCGTACGGCGTATGGTCCCAGTATCTAATAAAATTAAAAGCCCCGAAGAGCGAAATAAACATTTTGGAATTTAGTTGGGAGCAGCGGTTATGAAGCCTGCATATCACAAGTAACAGTCAAAAGACTAAATTAAAAAGCAGACAACATATCCTATAAGTGGTTAAACAATACCCAGAGCCTTTAATCGGCCGGAGTAGTGGAACACTGAATCGAAAATTAAATTAGAAAACAAAAAGAAATGAAAAAGTACAACCGATAATTAAATATAAGTATCGGGCTCAGCGATCTCCAAATATAAGGTTGCTTTGAAGCACATTTACCGCATGCACAATGTCCAATAAAATATAATACGTTCAAGTTTTGGGCAACAGCAAGACAAACTGAATCACACACCAGAATAGTATATATTTCAGTGGATTATACCATTATCTCTAACAAAATTCCAAATTAATGTGTTCAATTACAAGTGTATGCCATTGCATAGTGATTTCATCTGAATTAATGAAAACAAAATGTCTGGGATTTACACCATGTTTAGCAAAAAACTAAAATAAATGCTGAATTCCACAAATTTCGGTATATTTCAGTTTCAGATTGTAAAACCCATCATCGCGTACAAAATGTACAGATTCTCTGTCTTTCGATACAAAGTAAGACTCCTCCTAGAGTCGCGTCATGTCAATATGTCAGTACCGATACATTTTCAGATTTTAGCCTCATACGGTACCTTAAAATAATAACATTACCATTTATTGTGGGAATTGTGACAGATCTATTACCTTTTGCCACTAATCCACTTAAAGACACTTGAGAGCCTACTTAGAGTGCTTTAGGGCCACTCCAAATCACTAGGACCACCAAATTCCACCCTAAAACACACACATTTGTTTTCATTTGCAAAAAAAACATGTTCTGTTGTAAAATCAAAAATTTAACGTCAGCTTTCTTTTTTCTCACTCAGCTGCAAGCTTTCACAGGAAAATCAACTGGATTTGGCCATAAATAAGAAAAATGCATTTTGTCCATCTAGGTGTCAGACCGGTGAAAATCAGTCCATTGAACACAATGCAATATAGGCTATATTTGGAGATCTGTCACAAGTTCCACAAAATTCGTTCGCTTAAAAACACTTTTATTCTGTGTATTAAACACATTTGGCTAGCAAACGGTCCCATATCTGAAATAAAACACCGATTCAGTTTTTCAACAGTTCGCGTCATTCATTCACACTATGCGTATTTTGAAATAAACATCTGTCAAAACCACATCTCTGCCTAACCTCTGTGCTCATACTCTCCAAAGAAATAATCTGGACAAACACAGTAAAATACTTACTATTCATGACAACAGACATACTACTTTAACCTCAGGTTAGATTTAACAATGAAATAGAAACTAATCTTGGGAAAAACACATGCAAACTGGAAACTTTGGATTCTTTCAAGGAACTATTTCAACACCTTACGACCCGGAAGTACTTCCTACTGGTCTGATACCGTATGGCTAAAACGAAAAAGATAAGCATCTCTGTACATGTACATGATCAGAAATTGCATCGTGATCTCTGGGCGCTCTTTAAATTCGCTTACTTTTAGAAAATCTTACAGGAATAGCAAAACAACATCTTATTTGCATCATAAATGAATACCATTTCTTTATTACATGCAAGATAATTAAGTTCATAGAACCTGGTTTAAAACCCAGCAGCCTTTGTTGCCACTGAACGTTCCAATGCGGTAGCCCTATTGTCAACCCTTGTGTGTCTTTGATATCTTATTTGGCCTTTTACTTATTTATATATATATAATAGTGGTTTACAGGAGAATAAAAAAAAAAACATCTTATTTGCATCATAAATGAAAAAAACCGTCTTATTTGCATCATAAATGAATTTCAACACTTAACTATCTGGCATGTAATAAAGAAATGGTATTCATTTTTGATCTGAGAAGAAAAGAAATAATTCATGTGATTCTGTATGAGATATTTAAGAACTATTGACCTACACGTTTTATTGGGATGATAGTAGGGTAAGTGTGAGGTTTGGTGCACCCTAGAACCTGGTTTAAACCCCCAGCAATCTTTTTTGCCACTGACCGTTTCAATGCGGCAGCCCTATTGTCAACCCTTGTATGGCTGTGATGTCTTATTTGGCTAGTCACTATTGTAACTAACATTTCTTAGCAGTTATTGATACATTTGTTTAGTGCTTTTTTTTAAAAAAAACTACATAATTTCAATGAAAACTATTGGACAGTATAGTTTTAGGCGGTAAGTTTGTATGTTAAGGCTCATTTCGGGTAAACCTAAGAATGGTATGCAAACTAATTCCCATAAGAAAGAGTATGACGGTGGACCTTTGGATACGGCCGATCACGATAAATACGAAATATTGTAGTATCGATTTGATTGATACTGTTCATGAACGGTAGTGAAATATGCTTGCTACCGTTCTTGCCCCGTAGCCCCGGGTTGAGCACAACTCAATATTCATGAACTCCATATTACAGAATTTTAATCATCCTGAAGTATTACTTACTGCTTTATAAAATAGATGAAACTGTCACCTGGCGAAACAGATTATAAAGTTTTTTAAGTCATTTTGGCTCCAATTTTAATATTTAAGGCTATTTCCATTGGCCATGAATCACCTGAACGTGGAAAGAACAATCGACATTCACAAAGCAGTAGGAAAACTTCTCACCTTATTAATACTAGTAAATAATTTAGAAGGTAATTTTGCATAATTTGACTTACAGTATTCTATACCTTATGTAAGCTATTCGCTTCTAAGGTACTTTTTGATTGACTTCATTGGTAGAACCAGTACTAAACAATGCAGATAAAGTGTCTTGCTCAGGGACACAACGCATATATGGTTATGATGGGGATCGAACCCACGACGTTTGGATCATGGATCCAAAGCTCTACCACTAGACAAATTAATGAATTAAGTACTAATTATTTAAAAATACTTAAACACCTGAGGGTAAGTAATATTAAGAAAATAGTGTAGTTTTCATTGAATTTAGAGAAGCAACAAACATTTCTTCTCAATAACCGCACATTCGACCTCAACAAACATTGTTTGAGAGAGTGATGTGAAACCTGCTTAATATTTTAACATTGATATTAGCATTAAAGTATAAAACAATTTGTCCACTTTACAGATAGAAATACTTAAATTGAGTTGGGAAATATTTCAAAACACCATAACTTTTACCTAATTAGACCCCAGAAAATATATATTTTACTCCTGGAATTCACAAATAAATGAAACTGTAAATAAACTGCATTAACAGTTTAAAAATATTAATCTGTTCCATGACTTTTGTTCATCCTATCAATACTTACTTTACACAGAAAAACATACGTGAACCTGTTTCGTCAATGTCTAAAAAAACTTTTCACAATAATTCTATCTTTTTATCAGACAAACAACACAAATACCACAGTTCATATCAATTTGCAAAGCTTTGAAAAAAGGGGCTTGGCAATAATTATTAATTCTTCTGTAGAACCACTGATGTCCCTAATTCTGTGATCCCAAGTGGAGGTTAAATTAGTAAAAAACAATCTTACATACTTTCAATATCATGTTTTAATACAAATAACCTTTAATGACTTAAGAATGGTATGCAATAAAACTCCTTAAATATAGATATAAACATCGAACAGGAAAAGCAGCATTCAAGGACGACAATCAACCACAAACACACAAAGAAACAAAGAACAGATTTAATGATGAATAAAAGGGGAAAATAAGACAAACACAAAAGGGTTGACGATAGGGCTACCGCCTCGGAACAGTCAGGGGCAAAAAAGGTCGCTGGGAGTTTAAACCATGTCATAGGGTCAACCACAAACACACACCAAACCTCACATTTACCCTACTGTCAACCCAATAAAACGGGACTGTGTAAATAAAGAAATCTCCGCCATGAACTATTCTCTAACCAACAAGGCAGCATTATTAGGCAATATAAGTGCTAGTGTATATATAAATAAAACAAAAACAATAAACTGGAAAGCCACAAATAAGGTACTCAATGACTTGGCAGAAGCCAGAGCAACAAGAGAATAAACCATTGAGGGCACGACAAGACAAGACTGCAGATAAATTCTATAATCTTTAAATTAACTTATATTTTACCTAAGAAGCATAGAACAGTTATTATTACCTTCATTTGGAATAATTAAATTAAGATTAATGAGAATCGAAATTGACTTACAATAGCATCGCGCAAAATTATTTTTGAAAACAAAACTATGTAAATCATTATAATTTTAAATAAATTTGCAAGAAACAATATAATTTTGCTTGCTTTAAACAATCACTTATTTGAAGATTTAATCAAAAACAAATGCAAAACTATTTTAAATGATTTAAAGCTGAGTTACAATAGTTTCGCATTAAAAAAAATCTAAACGAGATACAATAATATGACACATTTTATTTTTCTCCACCAAATTGTTGAATCTAGTTCTAATATTTTGTGACATTATAATGGGTCAGTATCTGGATTATGTAAAAATAATCATTTTCAGAAAAAAGATGAGTTACAATTGTTTCGCCTTGAGCCCTCGTTATGTTTTAAAGACTCTTAGTCAACCTATATTGTTGGAGCTATTTTTGTAAAATAAATGTCCTTTCCATCAGTTGAACAACGAACGACAACTTTTAATGTCTGTATAAATTAAGCGCTTTCCAATGCATTTCACCATAAGCGTCCTGGAGATTCTAATTTTTACTATAAGTAACTCATAGGACCTAAATAGAACCATGTAAAAAACAATTAACTGAAGAGTCGCTAATGTTGGTTTCTATGGCAGGTTGTTTATTGCAATCAAACGATATAAAGGGTTTCTGCAATCAGTATAATATAGTACCCCGTAGCTAATTAGCAGTCACAAGTAGGATGTTTGTGTAGATCAAAGAGACCATAAATCACAAACACTGGCCACCCGTGGTTTGTTGACGTCAGTTATATATATACAAAGCATTTGGAAATCGATACACGATGCTTAGAGAGTAAGTCTTGAATATGTTATATAGTGAATACTAATCAATATTTGTTATATGATATAAGTTAGACATATATGCCAGTCAGTCCGTCTCTTCCTGGCACGAGTGCGTGTAGCGTATATTTTCTTACAATGACAGTGTAACTCAAACAATAACACAAAATTACCTTTCAGTAATATATATAATGTCATTTGTTATTATAACTATGTACCGGAATAGACTTTTATTTATATAAATCATGATATGTACTATTGTATGCCTTCTTACCATGCCACAATTGCATCATAAAGATAATTATTGATGCTATGCTCATGACTCTTCTTATTATTGCGTAATAAAGAATCTTCTTATATATCATAATTGTGTAATATTTTTTTAATTTTCAATTTTATTTATAGTATGCATTTGTGAAACAAAACACTTTAGAAATAGATTATGTTTCCTCTTTAATTGTACGATGACCGGACAGGCTGTGGACCCTATGATGACGCCTACCTTAAAGCCCAATGAAACGGTGGCGTTTGATGTTTGACTATGATCTTTCTGGTCGTGCCCTTACTGGTTTATTCTCTTGTTGTTCTGGCTTCTGCCTTCATTGTGGCTTTCTAGGCTATTGTTATTTATGCCCCCGAAGGGTGGTATTTAGTAGTCGCACTGTCTGTCCGTTCGTGACTGTTCGTGACTGTTCGTCCCCGTTCGTCGCCGTTCGTCTGTACAATCGTGTCCGCTTCATAACTCTGACAATATTGGACGGATTTTCAAATAACTTCGCACAATTGCTCACCACAACAAGACGACGTGTCGCGCACAAAATCCAGGTCCGTTGCTCCAAGGTCAAGGTCACACTTAGAGGTCAAAGGTTGTCCGTTCGTCTGTACAATCGTGTCCGCTTCATAACTCTGACAATTATTGATGGATTTTCAAATAACTTCGCACAATTGTTCACCACAACAAGACGACGTGTCACGCATAAAATACAGGTCTGGGGCTCCAAGGTCAAGGTCACACTTAGAGGTCAAAGGTCAAAACAAAGTGCTTTCGTGTCCGGTTAATAACTCTAACATTCATGGACAGATTTTCAAATAACTTGGCATAATTGCTCACCACAACTCGACGACGTGTCGCGCACAAAACTCAGGTCCGTGGCTCCAAGGTCAAGGTCACACTTAGAGGTCAAAGGTCAAAACAAAGTGCTTTCGTGTCCGGTTAATAACTCTAACATTCATGGACAGATTTTCAAAAAACTTGGCACAATTGCTCACCACAACTAGACGACGTGTCGTGCACAAAACCCAGGTCCGTGGCTCAAAGGTCAAGGTCACTTTTAGATGTCAAAGGTCAAATTGTATCAAGTCAGTAACTCTGGCATTCCTGGACGGATATTCAAATAACTTGGCATAAGTGCTCAGCACAACCAGACGACATGTCGCGCACAAAATCCAGGTCCGTCGCCCTAAGGTCAAGGTCACACTTAGAGGTCAAAGGTCAAATCATGTCCGGTCAATCACCACAACAACACGATGTGTCGCGTAAAAAATCCAGGTCCGTGGGCTTCAAGGTCAAGGTCACACATAGGTCAAAGGTCAAATCGTACCCGGGCAATAACTCTGGCATTCCTGGACGGATTTTCAAATTTCATGGCACAAGTGCTCACCACAATAAGACGATGTGTCGAGCACAAATCCAGGTCTGTGGCCCCAAGGTCACGGTCACACTTATAGATCAAAGGTCAAATTCTGTGAGACAATAACTTTGGTATTCCAGGATGGATTTTCAAATAACTTGTTTTCATTTATTTCCTAATTGTTTTGTGATTTTATTTGTGTTTTTTTTCCTTTTTTTTTTTATTGATTTTTTTTCCAGTTTTTTTAATTTGATTGTGTTTTTTTTTTGTTTTTTTTTAAAAAAAAAAATTAAATTTTTTTAATTTTTTTTAATAATTTTTATTTAATTTTTTTTTGATTAATTTTATTAATTGTTGTTTTTTTTTAATTGATTGATTTTTTGATTTTTTTTTCAATACATTTTTTTTTTTTCAATTGATTTATTATTATTTTTTTAATTTTTATTTATTTTTTTTTTTGAATTTTTTTTATATTTGTTTTTTAATTTGTTTTTGATTTAAATTCTTTTTTGATTTTTTTCTTTTTTAATATTTTTTATTTTTTTTTAAATCATTTTTTAATATATCTGTTTGTTTCATATTGCTCCAAGGTCAAGGTCACACTTACAGGTCACTTCGGGGGCATTTGTCACTTACTGTGACATTTCTTGTTTGTATTATATTTACACGAGCATATTTGTGTTTTACTTATATTGCCTATTGATGCTGCCTTGTTGGTTAGAGATTAGATCATGGCAGGGTTTTTATGCCCCCGAAATATTTTCGGGGGCATATAGTACGTCCGTCTGTCCGGATTCTGTCCGTCTGTCCGTCATTCCGCTTTTCGGACTGTCATGGATTTTTGATTAACTTGGCACAAGTGATAACAAGTCGATGTGTCGCGCGCAAAACCAGATCCGTACCTCAAAGGTCAAGGTTACACTTGAAGTTTATAGGACAAAAACAGGTACGCAATTTCGTATCCGGACCGTAACGTCACAACAACTGCACGGATTTTTAAATAACTTGGCACAACTGATCATCATAACAAAACGAGGTGTCGCGAGCTAAACCCAGGTCTTCAAGGTAAAGGTCACTGTTATAGGTTAAAAGTCAAATTGTGTCCGGTCATTTTTTTTTTTTCATTTTTTTTTTTTTTTATTTTTTATTTATTTTTTTTTCATTTTTTTTTTTCATTTTTTTTTAGAAATATATCCGTTAGTTTCATAATGCTCCAAGGTCACGGTCACACTTACAGGTCACTTCGGGGGCATTTGTCACTTACTGTGACATTTCTTGTTATAAATATGTATTTAGAGGTAGCGAGTGTGACATTTCCGCAATCTTTACTATACGAAACTCATAAGACCTACATAGAACCATGTAAAAAAGCAATTAACTGAAGAGTCGCTAATGTTGGTTTCTATGGCATGTTGTTTATTGCGATCAAATGAAATAAAGAAGTTTCTCCAAACATTATAATACGGTACCCCGTGGCTAATTAGCAGTCCCAAGTAGAATGTTTGTTAAGATCAAAGAGGTTAAAAGTCACAAACACTGGCCACCCGTGGTATGTTTCCGTCAGATATGTATATATACAAAGCATTTGAAAAAACGATACACGATGCTTAGAGTGTAAGTCTTGAATAATTTATATAGTGAATACTAATCTAAATGTTATATATGATATGTTAGACATATATGCCAGTCAGTCCGTCTCTTCCTGGCACAAGTGCGTGTAGCGTATGTTTTCTTGTAACTCAAACAATAACACAAATTTACCGTTCATTTATATATAAAGCCATTTGTTATTATAACTATGTACATGAATATACTGTCATTTATATAAATCATGATATGTACTATTGTATTCCATCTTACCATGCCACAATTGTATCATAAATATAATTATTGATGCTATGCTCATGACTCTTGTTAGGGTTTTTGAGTAATAAAAATTCTTCTTATATACCATAATTGTGTAAAAATTGTTTAGCTCTACTGGCCAAGGGCAAGCAGAGCTTATGGGATGGTGTGTTGTCCGTCTTCCGTCGTCCGTCCGTCGTCCGTTGTCCGTCCGTTAACTTTTCTTCAAACGACTTCTCCTCAGAAAGCGCTTGGCTAATTTTGACCAAACTTCACATGGATGATCCTTAGATGAACTCGTTTTAGATTTGTTAAAATTAGGTCAGCGCTACATCCATGATGGCTGCCATTACCATATATAGTCGAAACCTTAAAAAATCTTCTCCTCCAGAACCGCTGGACAGATTTCAACAGTTTTTCTTTTAAAATGATCGCCAACGCCTAGACTATCAAGTTGTTCAAATAAAGTTCCCGGGGTTAAAAATGGCCCTGCCCCGGGGGTCCAAAGTTTGTATATTGAGGTTTTGCATGTTTTTCATATAGACATATTGGAAAAAACTTTAAAAAATCTTTTCTCTGAAACCACAAAGCACAGAGCTTTCATGTATTACATGTAGCATCAGCTTATGGTCCTCTACTAAGTTTGTTCAAATGGTGACCCTGGGGTCAAATTTGTCCCCGCCCCGGGGGTCACAGTTTTACATAGACTTATATAGGTTGTTTTTTTAAAAAATCTTCTTCTCGGAAACTACAACAGCCAGAGGTTTGATATTTTGCATTTACTGTAAGCTTATGGTCCTTTACCAAGTTTGTTCAACTGGTGACCCTCGGGTCACATTTGGGCCCGCCCCAAGGGTCACATGTTTTACATAGACATGTATATGGAAAAACTTAAAAAATCTTCTTCTCTGAAACTGCAAGAGCCAAAGGTTTAATATTTTGCATTTGCTATAAGCTTGTGGTCCTCCACCAAGTTTGTTCAAATGGTGACCCAGGGGTCATATTTGGCCCCACTCCGGGCTTCACAGTTTTACATAGGCTTGTATAGGGAAAAAATGAAAAAGTCTTCTTCTCTGGAACCACATGGCACAGAGCTCTCATGTATTACATGTAGCATCAGCTTATGGTCCTCTACAATGTTTGTTCAAATGGTGACCCTGGGGTCAAATTTGTCCCTACCCCGAGGGTCACAGTTTTACATAGACTTATATAGGATTTTTTTTTTAAATCTTCTTCTCGGAAACTGCAAGAGCCAGAGGTTTAATATTTTGCATTTGCTATAAGCTTATGGTCTTCTACCAAGTTTGTTGAAATGGTGACCCATTGGTCACATTTGGCCCCACCCTGGGGGGTCACAGTTTTACTTAGGCTTGTATAGGCAAAAACTGAAAAAAATCTTCTTCTCTGGAACCACATGGCACAGAGCTCTCATGAATTACATGTAGCATCAGCTTACGGTCCTCTACCAAGTTTGTTCAAAAGGTGACCCTGGTGTCAAATTTGGACGAGCCCCAGGGCTAATTTTCTTTTTTTTTCAATTTCAATTTTTTTTTTGTTTCATTTTTTTTTTTTTTTTTTTTATTGATTTGAATTTGTTTGTTTATTATTTTATTTTTTTTTATTGATTTGAATTTGTTTTGTTTTTATTTGTTTTTTTTAATTACTTGACACTTACTTTTACATTCTTGTCGGCGCTACTCATCCTAAATGCCTTGTTGAATTTCGACGAAACTTGGCAGGAAGCATCGGTAAGATGTCTAGTTGTGCATATCACGCTTATGTTCCAGTTCGCTGATTTTTGTCGGAGTTATGGCCCTTTGACATTTATATTTTAATTTTTTTGTCTGCGCTACTCCTCTTAAACGGCTTGTTGGATTTCTACGAAATTTGGCAGGAAGCCTCAGTATGATGTCTAGTTGTGCAAAGCGCGGTATATCAATGAAATCTTGGACAATTTCGAAAACCAGCTAGATCTTGTTAGTAATAACAGAGTTATGTATGCCTTTGATTTGTTGAAAAATGCTATATTGTAAATCTATAGGAGAAGAGAGCTATATCTAGCTATATCTAGCTATATCTATCTATATCTATAAGAGCTGTTTTAGCCAGAAGAGCATCCACAGGCCCTCTTGGGCCTCTTGTTTAATTTTTTTTAATTTTATTTATAGTATGCATTTGTGAAACTAAACACATTATAAATAGATAATGTTTCCTCTTTAATTGTACGATGACCGGACAGGCTGTGGATCCTATGATGACGCCTACCTAAAGCCCATTGGGACGGTGGTGTTTGATGTTTGTCTATGATCTTTCTTGTCGTGCCCTTACTGGTTTATTCTCTTGTTGCTCTGGCTTCTGCCAAGTCATTGAGTACCTTCATTGTGGCTTTCTATGCTATTTTTTTTTGTATTATATTTACACGAGCATATTTGTGTGTTACTTATATTGCCTATTGATGCTGCCTTGTTGATTAGAGATTAGATCATGGCAGGGATTTCTTTATTTACAATGTCTTGTTTTAATGGGATGACAGTAGGGTAAGTGTGAGGTCTGGTGCACCCTAGAACCGGTTTAAACCCCCAGAGGCCTTTGTTGCCACTGACCGTTCCAAGGCGGTAGCCCAATTGTCAACGCTTTTGTGTTTGTGAAGTCGTTTGCATTTTTTATTACTTTTGCCTTCTCGTTTGTCTGTTTGCGTGTTTGTTTTTGGTGGACTGTCCTCCTTGAATGCTGCTTTCCCTGTCCGATATTTTTATCTTTCTTCATTCGGATTTGTCAAAAAACAAACAAAAGAAAGCAACGCGTAAATCTGTTAAATGTTTCATTTTTAATTAAAAGATATTATAGTAACAAGTTCATTTGTTATGCCGTTTTAATATGACGATATTAGGAAAATATAACTGATGCTAAACTGATATATCTACCCTGCTAAAAGCCAGCTTACGAGTTTAATTACACAGTTTCCATGTGATATTTTGTTTTATACCAAATTATCTTAGTAATTAGTAGCGAGTTACTGTGTCATATGTTACAAGATATTTAAAAGTTCCACCTACACGGATGTTAGTATTTTAAAAATGTTATTATTTAAAAATAAAATCCAATAGACTTAACAATAATTTCTTCATTTGAGTAAATGATAATCTTTACGAGAAAGTGGCTTACTTTCTGCCTTTATAACCGCAGACGCATCTGGACCTCCAAAGTGTGGCATGTATTTTAATTCTAAGTAATTTACCTTTTAAATCATTTTCGTGTTTCTTTCAAAAGATGATGTCATCTAAAGCCAGCTATGCTTTTGTACTCCTTCGGACATTAAGGACAGACAAAAATAATCTCTCGCGTACTGTGAGTAGTTCTGGTATTTTCATTATCGGTATATTCCCCCAAAATCTCATCTAAATTAATATAATCTGCCCAAGACAAAAAAAACTCATCCTTTCCATAACACGCCATACTGACAAGCAAAAGTCTTATTGAGCTTTTATATACACATTTGACATGATTTGTCAACATCCTGTGTATTGCAGAAAATCCCGTGGTAAGTGTTGGATAAACATTATTGATGTATATGAGAATTTCACAAAAATCAAAATAAGTATATTCTCTCCAACCTTGGCATCTGTGTATTGCACATTGCATCTACATAGGCTGCCATTGGCAGCTAGGTGTCTCTTATTACTTCACTGGTATACATAACCTTTGAGTCGAAAGCTATTTAAGCAAACGTGAGGTAATCTAGTTAAGCGATGATTGCACCATAGTAAAATAAACGCATTAATTTCCAGTTGTGTAGAGAAAGTAGACAGATAGAAGATTCTGTGTTCAGCTGGTTATATGTCTAATGGGATCGAGGCCATCCACACATAGACCTTACAATCGTTTAAATAGTTTACAGTAAGTCAGGATGTCTAATGAGCGAAATGTTTAATTAGTAAGTTGTATGTTGATATATATTACAAATATACAATGGCGGAAATCAGTGTAACTATATGTTTTGCAATTAGACCTTTACCATATAATGTATTTGTATTTAGATTAAACGTACCAGTATAGTTAAATGTTACCCCCAAATAGTTAAAATCGTTTACTGCTTCAATAACCTCGCCTCCATATTTCCATTGTTCATTTCTTTTAACTATACCCCGTTTGCGAAATACAACGATTTTCGTTTTAGCCACATTAACTTCTAAGTTCCATTTTTTACAATATTCTTCTAGCCTATCCAATGATGCTTGTAAATCTTTGGGCGTTAGACCTATCAAAACCATATCGTCTGCAAAAAGTAGCAATATAATACAAATATCCCTAAAATTAATTCCACAATCCTGTCTGTTTTGAATAAAAAGTTCCAGGTCTTCTACAAATAGTGAAAATAAAATTGGAGAATTTATCTCCCCTTGTCTTAAGCCCACGGCTATATCAAAGAAATCAGAGAAATTATTGCACATTTTCACACATGATTTGACTGATTTATACATGTTTCTTATTATACAGAAGGTTTACAATAAGGCTACCGCCATGAAAGCATATTAGGTTTTGACGAAAAACACAACCTATTCTGTAGTTGTTAAGGTGCGTTTATGGTGAAACTAACTAATAATAGCGATATATATGTATGTATTTGTTAACAAATATCGACGTGTGATGAACACCTTGGGAACATAGTCAATCTATTATGGCAGGAAAAGTATCCCCAACTGATTAAACACTGCTAGTAGACAGACATGGTTGTTACTATAATTAATTATAGTTAATCGATAACACAATTTGCTAACACCATAGTGCCTGTGGCTGTGACTGACATCTGTTATCGCCTAGTTGTGTTCCTTTGTAATATGAATTATTAAACCAATTAAAGAGATTAAAGACCGATTACAAACTTGGCATGCCTTATAATTATGGAATGTTAATTCAAGCATATTCCAAAATTGAGTACTACAGACGCTCGTACACAAATGTAATTCAATTAGTTTAGTTTACTATGAATGAAATTTCATCGACATCAGTTGTGTTATGCCTTTGGTTTCTTAATATGTAACAACGGTCTATGTAGAATTCAATCGACGAATACGTCATGCACAGAAAACAAATGCTGCTTTTTGCGCCAGTCAATAATGATGATAGATTCAGTTGTAAATAAATATCGGTAACTGGAACACAGTTCTGCAATTGGAATGAATATTTAACTAATAAACTATACATTAATATGATGGTCAAATCCCAAGAAAAGCTATAATAACCCAGTATTAATTACTTTTTCACATCAATAATGACATACTATTTAACATGTCATTCCATATTTAACTATTTCGCTGCCACAAACTATATAAGTCCACTGTTAGGCAGCATGTCCAAGAGTTTCATCTTAGTATACGACGTGTTTTTTTCTTAAATGGCCTTTTTTATTTGATCGTTACGAACATTCTACGCTAAAACGAAATTAGAAACTTGAAATTTGATCATTTTTTTTATATTTTACCTCCTCCCATGTTTTAATCTAACATTTCATTCTCTTTTCCTTTCCAATGGAAAATATTGTAGCTTTTCCTAAAAAAAATCCGTCCTCCTACAGCACCTCAATGTCGCAATGGCTCGTAATCCAAAGATTAAAGGCCTAGCGACACCTAGTATCTTCCGAATAAAACTAGTCTACTAGTAATACTGTATCACACGCAATATTGCCAGGGCACATGACAGTGTTGTGATTTCAAAAATAAAACAATTGCAACGAACTACAAAACTACAAAGCGTTTCCTTTCGCATTAATATATTTCGCATTATTAGTAATTACTTCATAATTCGTTTGTCTTTGAAGCATATATGCGAGTTTCCATCGATCAAACGCATATAAATTCAGATAGTGATATTGTCAGTGTATCGATGCTTTGGGTAGAATTCTTGTGATTTCAAATGATGTATCAACAGTTTGATTTAAAATAGTGTACGTTAATACAAAACAGTTTTCAGGATATCCTATTGGAATTAATTTAGTTAGCATGAATGCAAAGTTATATTATATCCTATTAATTTGATTTCTTAGTAAGTTAATGTCTTCAACTGTTTCATTTTAAGTGTAAGTAGGCATATTTTGCTAACATAATGATTTAGTTATCTTTCAAAGTAGAACTGACATGTGCATCAATGTTATAAATGCATTTAAAGTAAAAATCAAAGTCAAACATGAAATTTGGCATTCAAGGACCACAGTCAAGCAAGCAAAGGCTTATTACATCTCCAGCGACCTGTGATATCCAAATAGTGTACTTAACCTTAGCTCTAAACTCTTTCATTATAATCATGCAATTTGATACATTCGGCGTGTTTTCCATCTTTTAATAATACTGATAACAGAGATCCTTTGGAAGCAACAAAACCAGCCAAGAGAATAAAATAGCAGGCTCGGTTTTATTCAGTCGCCTCATGAGAGGTAATATATGAAACAACTCCTTTCACGTCCCATAGCACCGGTTTAAGCGCTGTTCTACTTCAAAGCCGCCTATATTGGGCGCTTTGATCCCAAAAGGACCAGTACTAATACTGATACTGGTTCGTAGCACGGAGAAACATTTTACAGCCGTCACTCTGCACTGAACGAGCGCCAGTGTGAATTTTAATAGTGAGATCCTTTGGAAACAACAAATACAGCCAAGAACATAACGTAGCAGACTCGGTTTTATTGAGTCTGTTCAAGAGAGGTTATGTGAGAAACAACACCTTTGACGCCCCCTAGCACCGGCTTTTAAAAGCGGTACTCTACATCATAGCGACCTATATCGGGCTCGCTGGTCCCAAAGGACCAGTAAAAACGTATTCATAGCACGGAGAGACATTTTACATTGCCAAATGGCAGATTTGTAGGGAGTGTGTGCATTTCTGCTATCATATTCAGAATCTGTAATCAATAGTTAATGACTACAAATCGTATGGGTTGCGTCTGGTAATTGTTTGTTTGCCGAGTTTCTCATATTGCTGAAATGGACAAGTAGTTATTCAGTCTTCTCTGTGTACACTTTCGCACGTGTTCAATATTCAAGCACAATATGTAATCATGAATGTAAATTATATGAACTGGTAAACATAACTATATAATTATATATATAGTTATAGTAAGGTTAGGGTCCCTTAACTGCGGTAATGTATATGTTTATCTTCTGAGTTATTCCAACACATCGAAAACAGGCAATGAGAAAGACAATCCGTCTTGTCGGACTCCTAAAACGTTGACTTAATGTGTCTTCAACTTGAAATTTAGACTTGGGATGCACTAACGTCTATTGTTTTAAGTTTACACCAAGTAGTTACTTTACCCAAAAACCAAATGCTTTCGAAATTCTACGCAACACAAATCAGTTTTTACTTTTATTAATAAATAAATATAAATAAATAATAATTACAGTATTATTACATTTGTTTTATTAATTCATAATGTGTATAATAATGCGTGTAGTACACGATAATTGTCGGCTGGTGTTGTAAATAAATACTAACAAGAAAAGTATAACGCATGCGTTATGTAGACGATTTTTAATAATGGGTTAATTTATGGAGATTTTGTTCAAGTCACATACCTTTAATGTAAAGTGAAGAATTAAAAAATACTGCATGAATACAGATTAGTTTTTATTTGGTCTTAGGTACACATTATTATACATGTTAAAGGGAACATATTGACCTATACACTGTAACCAGGTGATCTTGATCACACAGACGCAAAAACTTGAGAATTGTCTGCATTTATTAATAAGCATGTTTCATATACTGATCATTGGGACCCTGCTTTAATTAGACTAATATACTATATACACAATATTTTTTGTCTAGGGAAGGGGATCATCTGGTGAAACTATTCAAACGAGTAAGAGATAATATAAGGTGCATCAACTATCACGCCCTTCGCAATGGTTTCAGCAGTATCCCATGTTTAAAGCCACAGACATTTGGCTTGATTGATTGAGTATTTACACAGCTGTAGTTTGGGCGACGTTTTACAGTCGCCAAACAGCACTTTAAACAACAAACGCAAGTGTAAATGTAAAAAGTATGAAAGGAAAAATTTGGAAATCGCCAAACACGATAAGTACAAAAAATAGTACAGTCTCGGTTTACCTGAGACTGTTCATGAACGGTAGTGAAACGTGCTTGATACCGTTCACGCACTCTAGCCCAGGGTTGAGAAGAACTCAATATTTAAAAATAGTCGGATTTCGAATGGCCATGGATCGAGTTATTGCGTTACATATATACGTACATGTTGTGTTACATGTATACGTACATGTCTATGCATAGGGAAGAAATCGGCCTTGTACGAACCTTGTCGAATAATGTGCGTAATGACGGATAACCGTTACTACGAGCCGTTTATGAATATAACTGTTTATTATTGTGTCTGGGCTTTCTGATCTTCTTTGTCGGAGGAAGTCGACATACCGAGAGACATAATCCAGCGTCTGTGATAATAAATACATCACACATAAGTTGTACTTCTCTATTTTTATAAATATGTATTTGGATAAATTACATCTTCATATGCTTGCAGAAAGTGATATTTCGGATTTATTCATGGAGTATTTAAGAGTAGTTGACTGTCGTCATGGAATTCTATTTGTTCCTGTTCGACTTTTTAATCTACTTTGACAAAGGTATCGAGTGTAACAATTCCGCAGATACTAGACATGTATAGTTACCATTTATCTGCTCAACAAACATCTAATGAGGACGTCACACTTATCGTCAAACTAATGAGAATCTACATCACCTACCATGCTAACAAAGGAGGACAAGTCACACTTCGCTTCAATCAATTACCACTTCTGAATATAAAATACACCCTTTGAACATACTAATTAGTTCAGTTTGTGTAAAACATGTATTACTTAGAGGTTAATATACGTCCGTGGTGTGCCTTTTGTCGATAATGGCACACCTAGTGCCGTAATGGCCCGAGGGCTTTAGCCCGAGGCCCATGCACTCGGTGTGCCATTATCGACAAAAGGCACACCACGGACGTATATTTGCCTTTTTATTACATACCTTACTATAAATGGAGAAGAAGAATATGAACAAACAGTGCACCTTTATGACAAAATACGTGGACATGTTTACAAAACGGTGTACATTAACATACAAGTACCATAAGATGCACACACTTATTTGGCAAATAAATACATTACATTAAATTAATAATTTACGTTAATTTACTTTTCTCACTTGTCTTTCGCTTTAACGATATATTTCAAAGCTTCAAACGTTTATTTACTGGGCGTGAAAATTGAAATTGCAGTTGAGATTTCAACATCCGCTCCTCAGCCATAGCGCGCCAATATGACGTCTTTACGTTGACGTCTTCGCGTGCGGACAGTCTGTTGCTACTGTGCCGATTTTCCATAATTCATAATGGCACAGTGTTTAGAAACAGGACAGATAATCATTGTTTTTCTAATAAAATGTGTTACTATTTATAGTAAGGAATGTAATAAGTTATATCAATATCATTAATATCACTTTTTTGAGCTGTTATAGTCAACACTAGTTTTCCCCTTAACATACTTGTGAACTTGTCAAGTCTCACGCACTGGAGACACACGCATGTTTGTGTTAAATCACGCTCACGCGCATATATTCTACGTTTTCACGCGTTCTGAAAATTCAAGTAACCAAATATTTTTTGGCGGCGATGTTTTTTAGTAAAATGAAGTTCACTTATCCGGTATATTGTCCACCCAAAAATGAAATGATAGCCATGAAAACAACAGTCGCGATTTCTATTTCTGGACATCGAAATGCGCGTTAAACCGCGTGTTAAAAATAAGTGAAATAAGTATCATGTGACTCAAAATAATTCAGTTAAACCGTATATAGAGGATCTTACATGAGTAACTGTGTATTATTGATTTTAATAAACGAGTTTGATAAAATGATAGGATACGAGGCTCTTTATACACAGTCACGAATGTAAGATTCTGTTTATCACATAACACACCTACGACGTGATAGTTTCGCTTTAATGTTGTCAATTTTCCTTATATACGGGGGCAATTTGTACGACAATTCATGACGTCGTGTTGTTGTTTACATGACGTCGCTACGTTACGCGGCTGTAAATGCCTTCGCGCTACAAATGCGAAACCATAAACCAAATTTAACGTTACTAACATTCATTTTATGAAGTAAGATTTCAAATAATGATAAATAATTAAGATGTCTGAACGTACCGTATGATATACCGTGCAAACAATTGGGATTAAATGTTTTACTGTATACAAACACAGTGATTCGGTCCTCATTTGCATCTGTAATACACTAGTGTATTACGAGAAATAAGTCATGGCTTGAAGCCATGTTATGTGATAAAATCATTTTAACATTATAACGAGTACACATCTGAGATAACATTCATTAAATTCAACTACAGACAATCGCGTTGTTTTTTTTAAATTATTTTATTGCGTGTATTGGGTTGACTGTGTTCTGCAAATGCTACATTTCCAGTTTGATTTGTTTAGCTACTTTCAAATGCAGACACCTCTTTGTTTAACCTATGCCATACGTTTTTTTAATATTATAAACAAATAAATAATCGTCTGTGTGGCAGACGTTAGGTAAACAACAATTATTTAGCTTGTCTAAAGCTGCATTTTATTAAGTCGACATTGATCCTCACCAGATGACCTTCAAATTGTCTGCCGCAAGTTATTTTCAAATAATAGAGACACAGCTCAGTTATATCAGAGTTCATTATGTCAAACTTTCTGAATCCCGAGCCAGACAGGAATTCACTCTATTACATGATAACCCCTTCAAAGGAGTATATAAGACTCTTTTTTTTTTAGAATTATCTAAAAGCAAAATGTTCAAGTTCATTCAAAGTTCATTCACGGAAATGTTGTGTGAACAGCGTGTTGTTTCGATCTATTATTTAAATTAAACATATTTTCTCAATGTAATCGGGTGTAAACTATTCAAGACTGGCCATGGTGCGAAACCTAGGATATATATATTACTGTGCAAAGGTAATTGCCTAATAAGTATGGGTTCGTATTAGGCATTATCTGTAGGCCCATTATAATGGACAATGTCAGTATTCCTCAATTTTCAAAAGGGAGTAATTTTTTTGGTGAGAATCATATTCCCAATTGTAAGAAAGAACAATAAACAGTTGATACCATATACTTCCCATGTAAACACTTCGGTCGACATTATTTTTATGAGGATTATTAACTGTTTTTGTTTGTAATTGTAGTGTGTGTTAACGATAACTCTTATTATATAAAAGTCGCACAGGCAACGCAGCTTTCACAGAATACAGTCAACCAAAAACACGCATTAAGGAAACATATATAACAATGGTAATAGGCAGCAAGTCACGTGACATCACACACACAAACGGGTTAACAATAGTGCTACCATCATAGTGGCAAATGGCCGCTGGCTGTTTAAGCTAGTTTCTAGGGTGCACCAAACCGCACTCTTACCGTATTGATATCACAATAAATCGAGACAGTGTAAATAAAGAAATCTCCGCCAGGTTATATTCTCAAACAACAAGGCCGCATTAATAGGCAATGTAAGTATAACGCATAGATGATCACGTATATATGAATATAGAAAAAAGCCTAGAAAGACACAAAGTGAGTACTCGATGACTTTGCAGAAGCCAGAGCAACAAGAGATTAAATTGAGGTAGCTATAACAGTCGAACAGCATTCAAGGACAGCAGTCAACCAATAACACGCACAGAAGTAAATCAATAATTACAAAAATGAAAAAAGGTCAAGATATAACACCACAAACATAAAATGCCTGAAACAATAATATTACAAAGACAAAACCATTACGTATTGCATTCGGATATGCATTCGTATATATATTATGTATGGTGTATTGTCTTCCCTTTAATCTACGAGTGTGTCACTTTATCACCCAGCATTGTCCAGTTTCAATACTTTTCCAAACCAAGCCATGCTGTAAATCTCCTGCGTGAATACTTGTTCATGATAGATGAATGAAATACATAACTATACTCATATGATTTAACATATTTGAACAATGAGTTATTAAACATTGTATTCAAGTTATATTGATATTACTTTCTAATACATTTGTCAAATACATCTGTGACTATAAATAAACATGACGTCATATGCTGTATTTCAATGCAACTGTCAAACAATGACGCGTGTTCAATACACACGGTTCAAGCTGTACTGACATTCGACTTGATCAGTTGTTCGTGCTGAACCAGATTGAGTTCTGCTCAACCCGGGGATAGGGGGCGTGAACGGTAGCAAGCATATTTCACTACCGTTCATGAACAGTCTCAATCAAACCGAGACTGCAATATTTCATATTTATCGTGTTCGGCCGTTTCTAAAGGTCCACTTTCATACTCCTTGTTATAAATAGTAACATTTTAAAGTCAAAAGCATGAAAACGCAAGAATGAAAAACTACATTTCGAAAACGGTCGCGCATTACATAAAACAACATATAAATCATTCACCAACAAACACAATTATGTAAAAAATGTACTGGAAATTCCGATTTCTTTACGTTATATTACATGGAAATGAGTCTTATGATATAGAAAATATAAAGACAAATCTTATCCCAGAGGAGACGGGTTTTTTTCGGCTAGTACGCCATTTTGAAACTACGTAATCCCCCACCCTGTTAACTGCTACCCTGTTGCATTTTTATGAAAAAAACGTGAAACCATTTCAATATGTGAATAGGTTACCAAACTCCCCGCAGTGGTTACTTCCCCTTTCTCTTACAGTAACCACACAAATTTCATTTTTGGTTTAATAATTTTTATGTCAATATTTCAACTTGCTTTGTTCATAATATAGGAAAATAGTGTGAAAAACGGTATCTGCTTACACAAATAATTTATTTATAATAAAAAATCAATTTTAGCGAATATATGCCGGTTACTTGGTTACTTGTAAACAAACATGTATTCCGTTGGGAATATTACAGAAGCTGTGCTAAATTTAATAAAGAGTTTACACCCAAGCCAAAACATAGTCAGAGTTTCTATGTAGTGTTCTAAATTCCTTCAATATAAATGCTTTTTAAACACACTATTGATAATGATACTAAAATGTGATAAAATGTCATTGACAGAACGTCATAATTTTAACTATTCCACTGTAATATATGTATTCATTCTGTAAATGAAGTATGTTTGTACTCTTCTCTGAAATATTGTGTAGTGTATTCCACCTTGTTTAGACAATAAAATGTAATGTTATGCCAAATAAAATATTTAAATGAACTGAACTGAATTGATGAAAATAAGTGTATGGTCTGATAAAGATATGTCTGTGATACAGAGTTATTTAATCTCTTCTACTCGCGAATTTATGAACGGCCTTTGATAGTTACCATGATGTAATGTGATAAAAGGTTTCAATTTAATATCATGGTAATCAAATTACGTACTCTTCAAATGTGCGTACGGCACGGATTCTATTTATTATCCAATTACATCTGATATATATTTCATGTATGCATGCTAATTGTTGTAATATATGATATAAATAAATTAATAAACATTATCGTTTTGTCGTTATATACATCCTTCATACACTGGTAATTTACCCATAATCTCTATTAGAGTCGTTACTAAACTATTAATTGCTACTTTCGGTATTCTTCGTACGACGCACCAGGCTGTTTTCGTTATATTTCGGAATGTACGGTACGGTACGGATTTTACTCACAACCTCGTGTAGACGCGTGTTTACGTTATGACATATGCGCATTAATGTGTACAGGATCAAATCCCTTCAAAAACAGAGTATTACTTAAACTTAAGTTAAATTCACTTAATGTTTACCAACGCTTACATATTTATCAATATGTTGTCAATATACGGATCTTTTGCCCATTTTCAGCCGTGCAAATGGTACTACTTTTATCGCGCTGTAATCTGGTACTCTTTGGTTTCTAGTAGAAATTCGTGTGCGCCAGAATTCCCACTACTTCGGACGGTTGCCTGACAGCACCTACCAAAAACGTCAGCCTATTGACATTGGGGGCTATAGCAAGAACTATTTGTGTAATACTAATTTGCTTTAGTGTGGTGCATTAGCATGACATTATGAAAAATGCACATCAAGAGTGTCTTATGTCCCTTTAATAGTAGCATGACCGCATATACTTATCCAAAAACGAAAGTGTACACACAAGTTTGCATAATAAAAATGGAAAATTACATTCCTGTAAACCTTTACGTCATAAATAGATTCAAACAACCATTACGTGGTCTCGCCTTAATTAACATGTCGCCAGTTGTCAATCATTTATCCATTTCAACCATGAACGATACCTCCGACAAACAACAGCACGTGTATAACGCACGTGCAACTATGTTATATAAACTATTGACAATAAACTCCGACATCAACAATAGGGCGGAGATATCTAAGTACTGGCGACATGTCAATTCCATTAAGCGATGGGAAAGCTTATATTAGCAGGATTTTATAACGGATATTTCGACAATACAACCCGTTTAAAAACATTGTCTAATGAAAAAACGTGATAACCTGTTTAAAATTACCTATTAAATGTTTTAATTTTACAATATGCAATATTTTTAAGCCGAAATCAAGACTTTATTTCAAACCCAGCCAACCCCGTTTTCGTGTCTTGGAGAAGGGGTTGGATTGGGTATGAAAGTCAATCTCGGACCACGTATTGTTAACTCTATGTGTGAGAAGAAGTTAAAAGTTTGAAATGCATGAGTAAATCCGAAAAAAAACGGAAAACAAAAGAAGATGACTGATATCTTGTGTTTTTCCATTCATCTCCATACATTTAGTTAAACTCCGTGCATTTTTCAATTTTTGTTTTATTCTTTTTAGTTTTGTGGAACTCGGACTTTGTTAGTGAAGAAACGTTTAGTACTGCGGTATTACTACTTTAATAAGCAGATGCGTAAATAACAATATCTATTCTGCCCATAAAGAAAGTCAGCTCGACGCGACGCGACGCGACGCGCGCGCATGCGAGCTCTACGGTAACAAATATATCGGGGTAAAAAAAAGTGGTACAAAAGTCAAAACACAGTTAACTCCATTGTTAAGGGGAGGTCATGGCTATATTCGTTCCAAACGCAGTTAACTCCCATCTCTGTTTGGTATCCGGCCCACCTCTATACGCGTTGGCAGGTTACCAGACTCAGGATCGTTAATGTGACTTCATTAGGTAAACAACCGTCTGGCAATTTATAAATGGTGATTGTTACCAGCTGAGACTGATAAAAAAAGTCAAGGTAACGGTATTTCTACATAAACTTTAAAAGCTACTGCAGTATCGATAATATAAAATACAATGTTTAAATGAACACGAATCGCACTTTAGTGATATAGATAGATGTCTAGTAATTCTGTACGGTAAAGTCGGTGGTTGGGGATATTTAACCATTGCAGTCTGCTGTTGCCAAGTTTCCAAAAATGTGCGCGTTTTTATTTAGAACTCAGATGTTGAACGTTATTGAACGGTGCTTAAAGATTCACTTCTTTTATTAAGTTCTGACAAATGCTTTGGCGTAGGAACAGGGGTTGGGTGTGGGCCCAATAATCTGAGAGTGGGGTTGGTGGACAGTGGGAGGGATCAGAGTATGTTAAAAGGGGCTTGGGCGGCAGAGTATGTTTTGGCGCCCACTCCACCCCCTGCTTACACCCAAATCCCCCCAATAATTTGCCAAAATTATGTTTTTATCTCCGCTACTCCCCCCACCCCACCCCTCCTCCACCCAAGAATAGTGGCAAAAAATGCATTTGAATTAATGTTAAAAATAGAAATAAACATGATAATCCAGCCAGGAGACAACAGTCAGAAAATACACTTGTACTCTGGTGCAAATGAGCATATACACATCATAAATAAACACAACAAACACATATCCATGTAGGAATACGTGGTAATGATAGAGCTGATAGTGCTGCTAAAGCAGCATTAGGTTTACATATATCTGATACCAAATTACCTAACACCCATTTTAAAAGTTGTATTAACACATATATTCGTAACTCTTGACAAGCCGCTTGGGATTTGTCAGTTAACAATAAATTCCATTCAATTAAACCGTTACTCGGAGAATGGCGTTCTTCTAGTAGACCCAATGGTCGAGAGGAAGTTGTCCTAGCCCGGTGCAGGATAGGGCATACACGTTATACTCATTCATATTTATTACAAGGTGAGCAATTACCAGAATGTATACCCTGCTTTGCACCGTTAACGGTCAAACACATATTGCTGGAATGTGTAGACTTTGATCCTATGCGTCAAAGGTACTACAATGTTAATACTATGACCGAGTTATTTAATACTATAGATTTTAGTCTAGTTTTAGATTTCATGAAGGAAGTCAGACTATATAAATCATTATAATATGTTCTTGTACATATTTACTATTTTATATACCCGTTTTCTGGCATTTGTTGATTTACATATATTGTTTATATTACTACCATATCATCCCTTACATGTAAATAGTTTTATCTTCATATATTTACATTAATTTTTTATTAATCCTTCATTTCATCACCATTCATCAGTTTTTGCGCACAATATGACCTATTTATGTGTCGACGTGCCGTAAAACACCATTCATTCATTCATTCAACTGGAAATATTTTATTGTTTAATATAAAAATAATAATGCCATAAGAAACAAGACAGGAAAGAATACATACTTTAATAGAAATTTTCTAAGTTCAAGGCCTGAAACACAGATTAAAATGCACGTTATACTTCATACTGACTAACCGATTATAACCGATGATTGATCGGATGGTAACCAATTATCCATTGTAAATTTCAACCGATTACTCATCACTAGTAACTGGCAGATGAGTGATATATACCTCGTTTATGCAGCTTATTAGCACAATTTGGAAAAAAATATATACGCGTCTAATTTTGAATAAACTTCACTTTTCAGTTTATGGAGCTAATTGCTCAAACAGCTGGTGTACCTGATTAGAAAATGGCTATTCCGTGGTCTAAACTGAATACACTGATGGTATGTTATCTTTCTTGCACTATTTATGATTTTATCATTACCAACCTCCCAATTATTATTGATACTATAACAACAGGTAAATAATGTATCATGATTTAAGAACTGATTCACACATTTTCGTATTCCTGGGGTTTTAACGACGTAGTGTTTGGCAAATTTACCGTAAAAAGCAAAGCGAATGGAAAATTTACCATGTAGCTATTTATGGTAAAGTTGCCATTCACTACCATAGTTCAAACCCCAATATTTACATTTCTACTGCATTGACCTTAAATGAAACACGTTTATGTGTTGCATTTAAATTCCCAGTGAAAAAACACTTTTACGTATTGGGCAGAACTAAAGTAAACAAGGTGTAGTTTATTCGATGTATTAACTTGTTTTGTTTGTATAACGCAACGTCGTCTAGACTTGCTCGTGCCAACTGTCGTAAGTTGCTATAAAAAAAGCGTGCAAGGTTGGCAACGTCACTGTTACCAAGTACATAAAAGGATTGAATTCAATATTTTGATATTTTTACGGGTTATGAAAAACATAAGCTAGTTTAAAGTTAGCGAGACGTGTCTCGGACTTCAGACACTTTAAACTAGCCTAATGTTTTGCATAGCCTGTCGTAAGATCAAAATATTGAATTAAATCCTTAAAAAATTGACGACATTCGCAAATCAATTCTTCAATGGATTCATCTGCCTGACTCCAGTACATGCTTGTTAACATCCCTCTGCCAGGAAATAGTTTTCTTTTAGCAGTGTTAAACAGTGCTGTAGCTTCTTAAACATATATTTTAATGGCGTATCAACACATTTAGAGCCACCCCAGACAGAGGAGAAGGATATATAGAAATCATTTAGCCTTCAATGCACGGGATTGCCCACTTTATGTACGGCGCATCCTTGGCCGGGATAGTAAAGAGGCTGCGTCTAAAACTTTCTCGCCTCTCACAGCTACGGGTTTGAATCCCAATGTGAGCTTGACTTGTCAAGTGAGAAAGTGTTGATAATCACGGATGGCTGGAGGTGTACAGTACTGGTTCTACCCAAGAAAAAATGGATCTGCCTCAACCACAAAAAAATTAGACCGTCATTTATAGCCTAACATGTGCTAAAATGATGTAAACGTAAAACACCATTCAAACAGTTTATGTCCACATCAAACAGACAAAGCTAAGAAATTAAACGTCTTTCCCATGGGCACATTGAAACACTCAGTGGTGGAAGTAAGATCTCTAGATTCAAAGTCTACCATGCTGTGTCACAACCGTTTCAGGAATTACCATTAATGAGGCGCAGTAATCTGTGGTTGATGGATACAAGAGTGGGAATAAGTGATGTACCAAACAATCAATTGTGGCCAACGATCAGTTATTTAGTAACTGATATTAAGTTATGACATTCCACAAGAGATCATTGCAAAAAAATAGAATTCTATTATCGCTGAAAACAAAAACAAAACATACAAGCTACTTAGTCAAGAACCAGTCGGATTACCACCATCTGAAAATAGTACAAAACAGACTCATTTTTTATATACAAAGAAAGCTACCTTTTTTCGCGTACAATGCAGAGACAGGGAAGCGAACCCAAGCTTCATTCGTCTAGTGAATGAAAGAATGGTATTTTACGGCACGTCGACACATAAATAGGTCATATTGTGCGCAAAAGAGACATTGGTGAGAAGTGAGCGTGTTCAAGTACGTTACCGATACATGATTTGATATTTTCTAGCGCATCCGTGGTTGAGATGGTAAAGACGCTGCATTGGAAACCATCTCAAGGCTGCGAGATCGAATCCCACTGGAAGCTTGACTTAAGTGTTGATTCTTATGGACGACGGGAAGTAAACAGTACGTGTCTTACATGTTCTACCCAGGTATACGTGACTGGTCTGCTTCCACCACTTAAAAAAGTTGACCGTCATACATAGCCGAAAATGTGCTGGAAAATGACGTTACACACCAAAGAAACAAAAAAGACTTAAGTTTTATTTAAACTGACCTTAAGAAAAATGTGTGTTCCTGTCCGGTCCGTTAGGTAAGTAGCATACACATTTAGGGGTCCTTTATTCAAGGTCATGCAGTTTTCAGGTCCAGTCATACTCCTAAACCCCTTCTTCTTTTTCTTCTACCCAGTAAAGAGCTGGGATCTTCATAGATCGTAATTCTATCTTGAAATAATGAGACGCAACCTAATTTGCCTCTAGATGTGTTTTCAGTAGACTATGTATTGCACAGTAATGGTTACACGTTCAAGTCCAATGTGAATACTGATGTAATGTTGGTGTTCATTCCAATAAGCTGTCCAACAATTTAAGATAATGAGAAGAAACTGTTACCATAGCAGTAATATATTGGACGTGAACATCACTTAAGTTTAAGGTCAAGCATCTTGCGCAAGACATTTGCCCTTGGCTTTGTCGGTCTGATGGGGATGATAAATATAAGGTCCAAACTACCAAAGGCTATCCTGTCTGCATGTTAAATAATTATTACAATCTTTCTACCAGTAAGAGTAGGGCAGGGTTTCAGGATTATTTTGTATTCTTCACCTCTCATTGAGGTGGCAATAATAACCATAATGTGCTGATGATTGTTTTCATTTGCATTCCAGTGTTTTTTAATGAGTTGAGCTCGCTATGAGGCAGTGCCTTATTCATATTACATACCTTTCTATAAATAGTAACATATTTAATAGGAAAAGAATTGTTTATCACTCCGTTCTCAACATCCATAATCGGCACACTGTGCCATTATGGATTATGGAAAATCGGCACTGTAGCAACAGACTGTTCGCACGCGACGACGTCGACGTCATCAAGCAACACGACGTCAACGTCATTAAGCACAAATGTCAGTGTATAGAGAGTATAGAGCGCAGGAACAGACGTTTAAATCTCGACTGCAATGTTCACTGCCCAGTGAATATTGTTTTCAAATAAACGTTGAAAGGTCGAAATAAATAATTATAGTGACAGACGTGGTTTTTTAAAAACAGCAAAAGGCAGAAAACTAATTTTAAGTAATTTATTAATTTAACATAGTTCATTTATTTGCAAAACAATGTTGCATCTTAGGCTACTTATATGTTTAAATCGTACCGTTTTGTTCTTGTTCTTCTTCTCCATTTATACAAAGGTATGTAATAAAAAGGCAAATATACGGCCATGGTGTGCCTTTTGTCGATAATGGCACACCTAGTGCATGGACCTCGGGCTAAAGGTCTCGGGTCATTAACCCAGCAAACACACAAGTTATGGTTTGGTTGTTTTTTGGTCAGGTTGTCATATAACGTTACCTGGACGTTGTGGCTACGTTTCGCGTTCGTTTTTTACAAAATATCCAGGGATTCCAGTATTTCATTGGAAAGTGTATTAAATATAATTCGGATGTCCAAAAAGATATTATTAGACCCGATTTTTTTTTTTCCCGTTTGAGTCATAATGTTGTGTTAACGTTGTATAAACTTTATTCAACAACGTTATAATGCAGCGTCCATGCAACGTTATGGAAAGACGTTTTTACAACGTTGTAATTTAGGTTCCAACACAAGTTATATATATATATATATATATATTAATTACCTCCATGTTTGATAATATATCCTTTCTAGTACATTCATATTTTTTGTGATTGTGTATTTTACCAAATGTGTATCTACTTATGATATCACTTCAAATAAGTACAATAAATAAGAAGCGTAACAGTTTTTATTTAAATATTCAAAGCAAATGTAACATTATATAAGAGTAAAATATATACAGTATAGAATAAACTTAGACTGTAACATGTAAAAGAACAAACAATCTCAATTGCAGATATATTATTTCTCTGAGAGACGCTCCAGAAGTCTGTGTCCCCTTAGGTACCGACCATTTTGATTTCTGGGGGGGCCTGGGATTTTTTTTGAAACAATATTCTGGCCCTTGAATTGTTGAAAAAAAATATCCTGGCTCTGACTTGAGGGGGAAAACATAAACAGTCCCTCAAATTGTTGAAAAAAAATAATCCAGCCTTCTCTCATATTCTTCGAAAAAAATAATCTTGTTGTGAGACCAATTAGAGGAAAAAGATAATCTGGCTCCCTATTCAGTCTATGATAAATGTAGATCTACTCCATTAGCCACTGGATTCAACATGAAAATGTTTAACCACAATATGGCTACATCCACAGCTTCTGCTCAGAAGTTTATCGAAATCTCCAGTTGAAATGAGTTTAGAAGACTGTGAGTGATAGTATTCATGGTTGTAATAAATGTGATGTACATAGATCATGGTAGTAATACATATGGTATACATTAGTCATGGTAGTTATAAATGTGATAAATGTGGTATACACTGGAAATGGTGGTAGTAAATGTGTATAAGTTGTTATAAATTGGTCATGGTAGTAAATTTGGTATACATCGGTCATGGTAGTAATGAAGGTGATATTCATGTAAAGTCGTGGTTATAATGTGGTATACATAAGTCATGGTTGTAATAAGGCCATTATTTTTTTATATAAATTTGTTTTACGAACCCTCCTATCACAAAACGAAATTAGTTTTTTTTTTCCATAGTGAATTTCTGATAGTTTATTGGTTTTTACCTCCTCCCAGATTTTAATGGAACATTTTCATTCCCTTTCCTTTAAATTAAATAATTAAACTATGCTTTACCATATTTTTTATTTTATTTGTTTCCCTTCCTCCTACAACAATTCTCTGTCTTGATGGTTCGTAAAAAAAAATAATGGCTTAAATGTGTTATACATTGGTCATGGTAGTATGTAAATATTGCAATCCTGTGAGGGTGACGGTGAATATGTGTAAACCTTCTAAGGTTATTTGTTTTATTATACTGAAAAATATGTTTGAAAAAGAAATTTGGTTCCTGCTAAATATTCCTTTGAAATAAAACAGGATAAAACATTGTTAATAATCTGTCAATTCCAAATAACTATTCTTAGCACCTAGCTTGAAAATAAATTTCTGCGGATGGTTCTTTTGTGTTCTTTCGAAATCTTCAGCTGTGAACTCAGGCGTAATATTTTCAAATAATCTTCAGAAGGTTGTGCAAACTGTGTTCTCCATTTAGTAAATGTTCACTGATTTTTATTTGCATATGTATATACATACACTGTTCAGCATAGGACATTGCTTTGACTTCACAACATAAGACAGTACAAATTATATTGGGGTGACATTACAAAAAATACTATCATTCAGTGACTCACTCCATGGAGACATTACAAGCGATATGAGATATTACAAAAATGGGAAAATAACAGTATTTAATATTGGTGTTTGACATTCATTATTAATAAATATTAAATATGATATCAGTGGTCATGGTAATAATAAATGTAGTATGCATAGCTCAATGTAGTAATACATGGGATATTTAGTGATCATGGTAGTAATGAATGGGGTATTTAGTGATCATGGTAGTAATGAATGCGGTATTTAGTGGTCATGGTAGTAATGAATGGGGTATTTAGTGATCATGGTAGTAATGAATGGGGTATTTAGTGGTCATGGTAGTAATGAATGGGGTATTTAGTGATCATGGTAGTAATGAATGGGGTATTTAGTGGTCATGGTAGTAATGAATGGGGTATTTAGTGATCATGGTAGTAATGAATGGGGTATTTAGTGATCATGGTAGTAATGAATGGGGTATTTAGTGATCATGGTAGTAATGAATGGGGTATTTAGTGATCATGGTAGTAATGAATGGGGTATTTAGTGGTCATGGTAGTAATGAATGGGGTATTTAGTGGTCATGGTTTTAATGAATGGGGTATTTAGTGATCATGGTAGTAATGAATGGGGTATCTAGTGATCATGGTAGTAATGAATGGGGTATTTAGTGATCATGGTAGTAATGAATGGGTATTTAGTGATCATGGTAGTAATGAATGGGGTATTTAGTGGTCATGGTAGTAATGAATGGGGTATTTAGTGATCATGGTAGTAATGAATGGGGTATTTAGTGGTCATGGTAGTAATGAATGGGGTATTTAGTGATCATGGTAGTAATGAATGGGGTATTTAGTGGTCATGGTAGTAATGAATGGGGTATTTAGTGGTCATGGTAGTAATTTAGAAGAGCAAAAGGGGCTCACATAGAAAGCAGACAAGGACAAGCATAACTTAACTAAAGATTACAACTAGCACATGGAGTTCCATCCACCATACATGGAAAGATCCATATTAAACAAGAGTTGTCAAAAGTACAGCATGCTCCACCATTCAGTCAGTTTTAAACAAGGTCACTGACACTTCTGTCTCACCAACCATGGTGCCAGTTAGTCTTAATTGTGGAGTTTAAGTGGTGTTGAGGTGAGTGTGTAGGGGGTGCGCGGAGGTGTTGGTCAGGAGTGTTGGGAATCGGCTGAACATTCATGATCGATCATTAATCGATTAAACATGGCTGCTATAAAACACAAGTGTAAGCCTTTTTCAGACTAAAATGAAGAAAAGAATCACATTTCAAGTATGTTCTGGTAATAAAGGAACAGAATAAAACTGACCAAAATATATATTTTAAAAAATAAATTGTGGTATCTGCTATAAATGTGTGATTACTTGTTGCACAATTATAACTCATTTTATTTCTTGTATACTTTAGTGCAAGAGAATGAAATAAACCATAATTTTAGTCGATCATGAACATTTTTAATCGAATAATCAGATCCAAAGCATAACTGATTGATGATCGATCAAATCGATTAATCGGAACAATACTATAGGTCAGTAAACGTATACCAAATATCGAAGAAAGACCTTCAGTCCCCTAGAATGAATATGAGGGAGGGTGTCGGAAAGAGAACAGGGTGCAGACATGGTAACTGAAGAGAAACCAAAAGAATATAACAAATATTTGTCTATTTATCTGTGGTCATGGTGGTGTAGGAGTGGGGAAGGTGTTTGTGTGTATGGGGCTAATGATATTTACAGGCTTGCCATTGTCATTTGATGTATGCAGTGAGTTTCATGGAAATATATGAAGCTGCTTGAAAAACTTCAACTGAAATTCTAAGTTGAAAAAAAACACATCATCTGGCTAAAATGAAATAAAAAGTTATGAAACATGTGTCTGTGTCCTTGATGACTCTGAGTGACACTTGTCAAGCTCCTGTGACAGAGATATATGGCTAGTGGGTATTGAAATAAATGGATTGCCAGAAAATAAAAGAAAATAAATTCTAAGTCGAAAAGGGGCTACACTTTTTCTAAAATACTATACAGAAAATATGTATCCAGAAAAAGGGCCACAATTTTGCTAAAATGCAATACAGAGTTATGGAACATATGTCTACTAGCATCCATGCTTTACTGAAGTTGTATTAATAAGTAACAATCACCTATTGACATACAAGGACTTGCCTAAAAACTTTAACTAGATTTTTGAAGTTGAAAAAGGAACATAACTTTGCTTAAATGCAATACAGAGTTAATATGAACATGTGTCTACTAGCGCCCGTGTTATTCCAAGCTTTACTGAAGTTCTGTTGATGTACGACTTTCAGTTGTTAAAATATATAGACTTGTCAAAAAAGAACATTTAAATCAGAAATTCAAAGTAAGAAAAGGGCCATGATAATACAGAGTTATGGAACATGTGTCTACCAGTGTCATTGTTGGTACTGATGACATATTTCAAGTTTCACTGTCCAGTGGTTGCTGAAATAATTGGACTATTTTTTTCGTTTTTTTAGTTACTACAACTTAAAAACAATGTCGACGCAGACGTTGAGTAGATCTACAACAGCTCTTCTTATTCCACGAATAGAAAAACTTAAAAAAAAAAATTCTGGCTTTCCAGTTGACGAAAAAAAATCTGGCCAGTGCACTATGAGTCTAGGAATATTTATGTGATAGCTATCCAGCTGGCTTGCTGAACGTCTGTGGTTCTACCCAGGTGCCCGCCCGATCTCGAAAATTACCCGGAGGGTCACCCGGGGTCTTTATACCAATGGAAGCTGGAAAAGTGGCCATATGACCTTAGCTGTTGGTGCGACTATTAAATCCAATTCAGTTCAATTCAATTCTTACAAAAGCAACGAGATAATTATACTAAGTTGGTAGTGATATACTCAGTAGATGCAACATTTTTGTTTTCGATTATTTTTAAACCGCAGTTTTTTGTTAAAATGACGATTGTATTTTATGTTAGTACAGACGTCACTTTGTCCCAATGTTAACATATGACGATAAATATGCAGTTACATACGATTTGCTTTACGTCTTTCAGTTACATCACATGTAACTTTTACATCTTTAACATCTATAGATATTGTTGTGTTTTGGTAATATTACATTTCATACATGTATCATATGAATATGCTTTTTATGCAGTCTTTGTGTGAAAGTATTGAAAGTTCCATATAACCTTACATACAGAGTGTAACACACGCCGGGCTAGTGTGTGATCTGATATTCTATGCAGTGTATTCTATACTGGTCACACAGAGGTTTTTTGGGGTAGTTCTTACACGGTATTTACAGGGGGTGTACTTGAGGAGACTGTGTAGTCCTTTAAACAAAGGCAGGTCAAACTGGGGTTAACACCTGATGTGTTGGGGAAGATTCACTTCCTTATAAGGGGCTTGTGTTAACACATGTGCATTACACAGTGTTTACACGGGGAGATTGTGTAGCCTTTAGACAAAGGAAGGTCAAACTCGGGTTACACATGATATGTTGGGGAAGATTCACTTCCTTATAAGGGGCTTGTGTTTACACATGTGTATGGGGTTGGTGTTACACACTGTAGTGGTATAAAAGGTGTGGTTCAGAGATATTGGGGATCGATCGATCTTTTGGCATTATTTTCGGCTTAGAATACTTGACCAGTTAGGGGGAACTTCAAAACTTCAAATTATCTCAAAACGTGAAATGGGACTTTGAATAAAGTGAGAAAGTGACATTAATTTGAACAGTCTAATTTGGTATATTGTGAACATTACATTAATTGAAGAAATATAGATAAATTCGTGTTGTAAAGAATATATGACTTTGTGTTTCCGTACATCACAAACTCGGTCACAAACTACCAGTCATAAAATAATACCCGTGGGTATGAAAATTACAACAATATTCAATAATACCAAGTGTTGAATTTTCAAAGGAACTCGGTGTATGATGGAAATATTTGACATTATTATATGTTCCATTTAATGTGTTGAATACGATTTCTTTAGTCGTTTTGCGATGCTAGACTTTGATAAAACTTCCGAGGGTTAAAGATAAATGTTTATTTAGACAACATCCGCAATAAAAATCAGCATTCAGTTGTGCTCTCTCATGCCACCAACACCATAATCGTCATGGAATGTTGTCATCAAAATAGGTGTTTAACAAAAATACAAGTTAAATAAATGTTGTTTGTTTGTTTGTTTGTTATCTAATATTTAATTTGAATTGAATTGGATTTTATAGTCGCACCAACAGCTAAGGTCATATGGCGACTTTCCAGCTTCCACTGGTGGAGGAAGACTCCAGGTGCCCCTCCGGGCAATTTTCGTGCACGGGCGGGCACCTGTGTAGAACCACCGAAGTTCCGCAAGCCAGCTGGATAGCTTCCTCACATAAAGATTCCTAGGCCCCTGAGGGATCGAACCTACAGCGGTGAGGGGCAAGTGATTGCAAGTCAGAGACTCTAACCACTCGGCCACGGACGCCCCTATCTAATATTTAAATAAGATTGTTGTATCGTGAAATACAAATATTAATAAATGGAAATCATTTAAAAACACATATTTTAAAAGTGTATGGGTATAGTTTGCATAAACTCTTAATTCGTTCATACTACTTTAAACGAAAAAAAACAACACAAAAAACAACAGCAGCAAATTAAAACTTATTACCACGTAACTGTGAACAATAATCATCAAAAAACACTATATTTTCAGATCAAACAAAACAGACGATAAGTATTAAAACTGTCCATACGTAGCAATCTTTAACTCCGTGATATATATGTGTTAATATTGCTTTAAGAAATTGATATATTAGTATTTACTATGTATTTCCACATGATTGATGGAGTACAAGAGCTACTTTAAGGCAAAGACATATCATCTAGGTGATTGAAATTCTCAACACAACGCCAAAGTTACACATTTTTATATTTTAAAAAATCTCAAAATGTATGTCATTAAATGAATTTATTTAGGACTATTCCATACACATTTAGCTGGGATGGGTGGAATGTCGCATATTTTTTTACCACCACCGCTCAACCTTTCGTTTTACCCCTACCCTAACACAACATATATATATATTATTTTAATATACTTTAACTGCACCATCACTATATTAAAAACTCAACCGATCGGCCATTTGCCCGATTTCAACAACTCTACGACCATATACACACTATCCAGAAGAACGACCAATTGCGGTGTGTTCTCGAGCCGTATCCAAAACTAAAGGTCATCCGAAACACAGTATTTATCTTTAGCTGTTTGTGTTTGAGAGACAGTTATTTGACCCGCTTTCTTTTTAGGCACATTATCTTTGGCGGAAAACTTACTACTTGAAATATGTTCATTTTCTGTTTACGTTCTGATCAGATACATGTGTTAATATTGATTTGGAGCTTGTGATTGGTTGAATAATTATAGGGTCTACTAGGTCAGATTGTACGGTAGATTCTGATTGGATGAACTTACCCTGATCCTAACAAATCATCCATAAACATCAAACTCAAAACATGTATGTAACATGCATGCATTACAAGTACATTAACTCATGCATTACAAGTATATTATACAACTATTGTATTCCTTAGAATTCAATTGTTCGAACTATTTATCAAAGGGCGTGACTACTGACGCCGCGTGCAATTGCAGCCTTTGAGGGTCAATATCCACTCCCGATGATAGATCACATTAAAATTTAAGAAATTAAATATTTGTTATATAATATATTACGAAATATAAGGAATTATATAGTTGCTTTCTTATAGTGATTTCAGCTGATGTGTCTGCTTATAAAACTGAATTGGTATTTGAAAAGGTCTAAGGCAATGTAAAATTAAGTATGTGTTTCCTTTGTGGTACTATGTAATGTACCAGTCTATAGCACGGTTCAGGAATGAACCATTGCACGGTCGCATGGTTCTTTGCTCTCTTACAAATAAAAGCGTCAATGACGCAGACCAACTATTGTAGTGTTGACATATATCACAGTAGAATGCTCAAAACTATTTAATCAAATGTGACTGCGTATAGACCAATGAAAAACGCTTATGTTTTATGGCATATAATACATGTTAATATACATATTGCCTGTTTTTGTTTTCAGCAAATGAAATCGAAAGCTTCAACTATCCAGTGTTAAGAATAATGAAAGAACAGCAGAGGTTCCAGGAGACAATCGAAGATATTACAGATGAATGACAATGTTTACTGACTTGATAATTATATATTACGTGTTTGAAGGAGATATAAACCATACCATGCCCAAGATACTGTTATTTAAAGGAATGTAATTACATAAATATTTCTTTGAATACCTAACACGAGATCATTAATCATACGCTTCAGATGGACATCCTAGTTAAAGTAACCAGACCAACCAATTATCGCATCAGGGGAATCCAAATACCGAAGGGTGATTATGTTATCAACGAGTGTAGTTAATAACGCAGAAATAAGTATATAATGTTTCAATAGAATTTCTGGAAACGTTGTATTTATGGTCTAACCGGTTTATACTGAAGCATGGCTTGTCTTAACTAGCCTGTCCTGGCTTGGCCTGGCCTGGCCTGGCCTAAGATTAGTTGGTCCCTTGGGACTTGTTTAGGTCATACCAAACGGTCATTGCTTCAACAATCCGGTTAATGTTTGACTATCCAAGTTCATTTATGTTGTTTCTAGATGACCAGTGACTCACATTAAGGTTAACATATGACCCATGGGACAATGCAGATTATGTCAAGTACTGTGCACCTTGTGAGAGTCATTCCGAAATTTAACTTAATAGTTATCATGTTGAAACAACACGTTTTTTATATTTAAAATGATAAAATGCCATTGTTTATGAAATAATGAACACTTATTAATGTGAAATACCAAAAATCGCATGTATTATTGGAAACATATATAATTTCTAAATCAGTAACTTAATGCAACAAGCACATATAGCATTTAAAACATATCCTTTTTTTGTTGTTGGCATAATAAAACTAAATAACAAAATCTCCATTAAAATAATATGCAAATATAATACAATTGCAATACAACTGAATGTGTTCAGATTATATATTTATAGCGTATCCCTCCTACCATCCAGCTACCCTCCCCACCCCCACCCCCACATTTCCACCGTACCAAAACGGAACCACCCAATCACCCATTCGACCATCCATCGACCTATCCATCAACCCACTACTCATTCAATTTCCATCCATCCACCAACTCCCCCTTCCAAAAACATTGTCATTCCATAATTTATATTTTGGATCTTATCATCAGATTATTACATTGTTATAAAATAATTTATCCTGTCACTAATTTATCAATGCAAGCCTTTAATAAGCTTCAAGCATTAATTCACACTATTTTTCATATTAATATGAATAAATCATAACTATTACTGGTATACCATTTGCACACTATTATGTTTTTTCATTTTACACGTTTCTCTTTATTAGTACCATTGACATCTATAAATCAATTCTACTTCAATGCAACCAATAATAGTTATTTAAGGTTCAAAAGATTTTGTGAATGCCCCTAATTGCGAAGAACCTGGCTAAGGACATGACCTGGAACAATAACAATTACAGTAAACCATTTTAAGATCAGTCCAGACCAATGAGGCCAGGCTTCTTAGGCCAAGTCATGTTTCAGTGTATGCCGGTCTAACCATGTCTAGCCATGTGGTAAGACTATGACAGACTAATTGTATTTTATCCTTTTACAAATGTTTCTTTAAACAGATAAGTACCACCGGGAATGGTATAAGTGTGTCTTGCCGATACTGTTTACGGAGAAGGGGGCAATGTGGCACGTGTATCGAATTTAATCTGCGTTTTCTGAGATAACTGGCATGCACATTGTAGTGATCGCGATGAACTCAGGGATCAACTTTTCAGTATTTACTGACATTCACACTAGCGTCTGTTTAGTGCTATGTGGCGGCCGTAAAATGTTGCTCCGACTACAAATCAGTAGTGTTATTACTTACTTGCCTTTGGGATCCTCAATCCCAATCTGTGTGGCTTTGAAGTAGAATATCGCTTATGCCGGTGATAGGAGGCGTGAGAGGTGTTGCACTTTACATTACTTCTCATGAACAGACTCAATAAAAGCCTGTCTGCTACTTTTATCTATTGCTTGTGTTTGTTGCTTTCAAGGGATCAATTTTTCAGTATTTAATAATATGACAGCATATATAATTTGAAATCCTTAAACTTGATGCTCTTATTTCGTATACTTTAAGGCAATTATTTTAATGGCAATGTGTTGTAGGTCTACAACAAAGAAACCCGTGCGTTTTACATGTACTGACTAGCATTTTTATCATCAGTAGGCTGGTTGTTTAAATTAAATGCTGGCCTTATTCATCATAAGGTGGTCGGAGTATTAACTTTCATACCTCATCCAACCACTTCTCCAAGAAACGAAAACGGGGTTGGCTGGGGTAAGAAATGAAACCTTAATTTTGACTTAAAAAGTTTTCATATTGCAAAATTAAGACAGTTAATATGTAATTTTAAACAGGTTATCGCATTTTTTCAGTAAAGGTGTTTTTAAACGTGTTTTATTGTTGAAATATCAGTTATAAAATCCTGCTAAAAAACTTTCCCATCGCTTAATGGATTTAAGGCGGGACAACGTAACGTGAAGTTCTACAACACAGAATCTTGCGTGTTCTATACTGTGCGGCATCGGTAACATCACACAAAGATCTCAGAAGTATCATGACGTCTCTGCATAAAACAATGGGCACAACTGTAATAACAATCGACCAATAATTGTCGTTTAACTAAACATACAGACGTTCCGCAACTTGTCGCCGAATCGTTGTGCCATTGCGTGTATTCAACAGATAAATACGATAGTTTAGTAGCATGACCATGACATTAGAAATATCATTGACAAATTGTCCTGCAATTCTATGCTAACAGGTCTCTATCTATGTCACACTGTTTTACCAATATACTCGGGGGCATTATATTATTTCAGCGTATTGTTTTACAAAGCGTCCTGCAGTTAAACCGTGTTATATGGTACGCATAGTAGTTTGTGTCGATAACATCCCAGCTAGGAACTAGCGACAGCGAGAGCTGACATTATTGGAAAAACGGATTACTCTGTCGGAATATAAAAGCCGTTGCAAACCGGAATTTATTGTGTATTTATTGTATGAGCGTGCAATTTATGAAGACGTAACAAATAAAAATTGTAAAATATTGCAGAGATTTGACATTTATTATACAAAGAAAACTTCCATAAATGGAGATAAGTCGCATTCTAATGCTAACGGTGCTTCTTAATAAATGTTGCTATTACATTCGGGGGCGATTGGTTATTTGCATCATGGAAATGGAATACAATTGATAGTTTATCTTTCGATTGAACGTGGCTTATAGCTGTGTGGATTATAATATCGCTCCGCGAGTTTAACCGGATAGACAAGTTGCACATAAATAAAATGCACTGCTTCTATTAGATACTTATCTTCGATTTATCCATATTTTATTCCATTTTATTCGTAGAATTGAGATAAGGAGTTGTATTAATGCTTTTCAACCCGCACGTTTGCTGTTCGGATTTTTGATAAAGGATTATCTTACCGGCTTTTAGTTCTACAACAATTACATCGACATTGTTGAGACTGTGACGTACATTGAAAACCAAATCGCACAAACATTAAAAGAAAATATTTTCAGACAACCAATGCTGCTCGCTGTTTTAAAATGACGTGTGAATTTTGTCATAAAATACCTGGAACGGTTTCAAAATTAAGATTTT
Source organism: Cyrtodaria siliqua (assembly GCA_037043455.1). NCBI lineage: Eukaryota > Metazoa > Mollusca > Bivalvia > Adapedonta > Hiatellidae > Cyrtodaria > Cyrtodaria siliqua. The sequence continues at coordinate 43,057 of JAWPHD010002786.1, read as the reverse complement.
ATGAGCTTTAGCATAATTACATCTTTAGTTTAAACGCTAAAACATGCGTATGAAGAGGCCAATGCCTGTGTTATAGATGTATGTTTAGGATGTTTTCGCAGATACGCAGCACAATAGGAAATCAAAATCTGTCTATCTTACAGACAGACATGATACGAAACAAATGGGAGTAATCGAAAAACGTCAAGTGGAAATTGATCCTTTCTATTTATGATTTTTGTGTTTCAATTCAAGTGTTGGAATGGAATATCAGCATTTTTGTGCACTTCCGTAACCCGTGATCAACTTGCAGATATGAAGAAAGGTGTGCTTGCGCCACAGAATACTTTCTTGGATACCATAGCGACCAGGTTTGACGGAACACGTAAGTATGCTTAGTGCATTTCAGTCACTTAAAGGGACAAATGGCAGTCTTGATATTGTTATCAAGCATAACAATTAGCACCTGGATTGATTAATTCAATATCATTTTGACTTGAAACCTGACTGCATATTACTAACATTATAGAAATCGTAACATTGTCACTGAAATTCCCTTTGTATTTGCACATGTGTAAATTGTTTAATCGAAAAACCACATGTCAGAACAAATGGTGTACTCTTACTACCATTCATCCAAAGTTATCGAACCCCAAATAGCATTCCTCATAATTCTAAAAATAATTTATCTATTAATTGAAAATAAAAACACAAGTGTTATTTTTGTCTTTTTAAAATATTGTGAATACAATCCGGTGTTGTCTGTTATTAAATATATCCGAATTCCCTATTTGAACGTGATGTTGGATTGTTTTTATCTTTATTAAAAGTTAAGAAAGACAATGATTGTTTACAAAATGTGAATAAGCATTTAAAGTGAAAATATAAAATGCATTTTTAATAGTATGAAACAATGTTCTAAACACCCTCTATCTATCATCCAGGAAAACAACCCACAACATCGTTTGACTATCCACACACTATTCACCCTTTCTTAATCATTCACACACAAATTCATACCTTTTAGTTGTGAACCATCCATATGAACATTCACACCCTGTTTCAGTCATCCACACAAACATCCACGCCCTCTTTTAACAACCCACTCAACCATCCACAATTGTCAGACATAGTGCTGACTTTGTTATTGCGTGCACGTGCAGAGAAGTGTTTTCTACTTTCTGTAAAAGTTAGACTGCTCCACAGCCGTCAACTTTGAGGCGACATTCGTGACTATATGTTGTAAGATAAATATATACGTTGCGTGTAAAATATATATAGTGAATACAAAAATATATATGATACAGACAAATATATAAATTACTCCGAAATAACGGGAAATGTAAAAACGGGACCGTGTAGCAGTCTGGGATAACGTATATATGTTTAGCGCAGTCTATAATAACGTATATCTTTGGAAAACACATAGTTATTTAGTTTCGGCATAGACATATGGTTTCGGTCGCCCAGAAGTTCGCACCATTTATTTATCGATATTTCATTAATATATTTGTGTCTGCGATATATTTATTTTAGAGAAACTAGTTATTTTCATCTCAAATATTTTCATCTTCAATATATTAAGATATTATTTTTATAAAGCGAACATATTTTTCGGTATAACATATATATGTGTTTTCGTCTACTATACATAAATTAGGGAAAACATGTTTTCAGAGTAAGTATTTATTTGCGCCTACAATTTATTTTTACAAACAATATATATTTTTCAATATATATTTCTAGGAGTAACATATATATTTGTATGATATATATTTTTGGACACAATATATATATTTTGGAGTAACGTATATATTTATCTGTATCATATATATATTTGTTTACAATATATATATTTCGAGTAACGTATATATTTGTCTGTATCATATATATTTTTGTATTCAGTACATATTTTACACGTAACTTATATATTTATCGTACAACATATAGTCACGTATGGCGCCTCATAGTCAACCACAGCCGTCAATTAAATAGCTCGTTTTGAGTTTGTAAAACGGCAGTGACGCAGTCTATAAAAGTTGTTAGGCCTCGTTTATATGCACATTACCTGTGTTATAAAGCGCCATGTGACCCTGCATGCTTCCGACTTTATGCTAAGCGCTTCATTTATGGAGTACAACATAATATTACATATGATTTTACACACGAAGAATTGAAACTATTTATTGAACATATTAATAATTATCTGTATAGTCTTTCAAAAGGAAAGTTAATTCAATATAAAATAATAACTCTTTTTCAAGTTTTCGAACACTTGATCTTTTTCAGGAAAAATTACCGAAATACGTCAGCCATTTAAACAAGATGGATTTTACTTAAAAGTTGTATGTCTGTAACGTCAGCCGTTTAAACAACAGGATGGCTTTTACTTAAACGTTGTATTTCTGTCACGTCAGCCATTTAAACAACAGGATGGATTTTACTTAAAAGTTGTATTTCTGTGATCTTTCTTGAAAAAGAACAAGTGTTCGAAAATTTGAAGAAGAGCTACTATTTATTTTATATTTAACATAGTTTGCAATATTTAATTATATTGTTTTGCTCGGATTGAGTAATTTTCTAAGCTTTAAGGGCTTTCGAGTAATGTTTCATTATATTATTTTGCTTTACGGCTGACATATTCCAAAGAGAAATGTTTGTATTATGATACGGCCAACAATAACAATTTTGATTTGCTGTTTCTGAGCTTAAATTATACAAAATATAGAATAAACGTAGATAAATTATATACCCTGACACGTATATAAACGGTATACCCTGACACATATATAAACTGTCTACCCTGACATATATATAAACTGTATACTCTGTCATATATATAAACTGTCTACCCTGACATATATATAAACTGTATACCCTGACATATATATAAACTGTCTACCCTGACATATATATAAACGGTATACCCTGAAACTACTCGGACACATAGATAAACGGTATACCTTGAAACATGTATAAACTGTATACTCTGACACATATATAAACTGTATACACTGACACATGTATAAACTGTATACCCTGACACATATATAAACTGTATACACTGACACATATATAAACTGTATACACTGACACATGTATAAACTGTATACTCTGACACATATATAAACTGTATACACTGACACATGTATAAACTGTATACTCTGACACATATATAAACTGTATACACTGACACATGTATAAACTGTATACCCTGACACATATATAAACTGTATACACTGACACATATATAAACTGTACACCCTGACACATATATAAACTGTATACCCTGAAACATATATAAACTGTATACCCTGACACATATATAAACTGTTTACCCTGACACATATATAAACTGTATACCATGACACATAGATAAACTATATACCCTGAAACATAGACAAACGGTATACAATGACACATAGATAAACTGTGTACCTGACACACAGATATCTTGTATGCCCAGAAAGGAATATCAGCTGAATATACAGACACATAGATAAACTGTATTTCCAGTCATGTTAACTTTATTGTTTTTCGTTTTGGATTAGTATTGTTGTTTACCTGCTTCATTATAGTCTACACATTAAATCATTGCGCATTTTTTTTATGATTTGCAAATGTGAAATGTAGCATAAAGCCGCATTTATTTTAAGAAATCAATCTTGAACGCTTTATTTGTAAACAACCATTTGACATTTAGTATGATTGCAATATAATCGACTGATTTAAGCCAAATAAATGACCAGATAAATCTAGATTAATTTAGATCTTCCTTGGCATACCAGATGGCTTAATTAAGTGTTTCGTTTACCCAATTAATTGTTCCTGTTACACTAATTAGATGCTCCTGTTTAGTAATAGACAGTCTGTCGAGAGTTTATAGAGCATTTATGAATCAGCAGTGATACTGCCTTAATAATTATAAAGTTACCAGAAACGGTTCAGAATCGTGTGTGTGTGGTTTTGAACCCGATAAGCATAGAGCGAGTTTTGACAGTTTGTATTTATTTTCTGGACAACTTTCTTCGCTATTCGCTACATGTATTACTTGACACTACTGTCGAGCTTTCTATTGTTGTTGTTTTTCTTTTCTTTTTTTTCTTTCTTTTTTTTTTTAATAAAACTCCACCTTCGTTACAAGAACACGTATATATATACTGAACCAGTAGATAATACCTTTAATATCTCAATAATAACAATCAATAAATTAAAACAAATTCATTCTGAGCGAGACAAATATCGTGTCAATAACGACTGTAAATTAGAAAAAAATCATTCAAATTCAGTTCATACATTAAAAGCTATTGTCTACTGGTGCGTTAGCTGTTTGGTTCAGTATAGATATATTTGTGACTGAAATGTGAATACTTCGGCTTAAGTTTAAGAATAGTCTGAAGACCACCAGATTGATGAATTCAAGGACTAAACTAGTCGGTACTTTTGATATTCTATTTTCCAGAGTAGTGTATTCATGAAACAAACAAAGGTATCTATTAGAACGTAAGGATATTTGTACAAAATAAATAAATGATATACATGTAATACTGGGTGACGGTAGTTACAGAAAATAGTTACAGAAACAACGCCCATCTCGGTGTTTAAATAAACCAACTCGCTGAGACCAGACTCTATTTATTACATAAGCATGGTTAGTAACTTAGTTCAGATGTAGTTTAACGAGTGTATGTGAGCCTCTCATTACATGTTCCCGCCTTAAGTCCATTAAGTGATGAGAAAGCTTACATTAGCAGGATTTTATAATGTATATTTCGACAATTAAACACGTTCCAATATTTGTTTTACTGAAAAAAATGCTATAACGTGTTTAAAATTAAATGTTTTAATTTTACAATATGCAAACATTTTAAGCCGAAATTAAGGTTTTATTTAATACCCCAGCCAACCAACCCTTTGGAGAAGGGGTTGGTTGGGGTATGAAAATTGATACTTGGACCACGTAATGCTGTCGAGCAGTTATCACTTTTCTATACGAGTCAAAATAAAGTCTAAGTTACTAACCATGTAATTTGTTTATCATGCAAACTGTTTTAAATAATATAGCTTACCTGAAAAAAAGGGGAAAAAAGGAAAATAACAGCTCACGTCTGCTGCTGTCAAATTACAAATGGAGGATGTTTTGTCAAGGGAAGTAATTTTGGTAGAAACACGTTTTCCGGTTTTAAGTATATTTATATCGATACTAAATGCAAAACACGTTCTGTTGGCAATGTACTGCAGTCCTCAGTTGATATGTATAAAACTTATTGTGTTCAAATGGTTGATTCGTGACTCTTTAAGCCATTGAACCATAGCACGTGTACCCAACTAATATAATACAGCAGTTGGGTGGAAAATATATTAAAGTAGGAATTGAATTGAATTTATATGGTGACTTTTACAGCTTATATTAGTATAGGAAGACACCAGGGCCCTGTTTTATTAAACATCTTACGATCAGACTAAAATTTTAAAATCGTTAACGTTGTTCACCAAAGCTTTCAATGTAGACAATTATGTGTGCACGTAGTGCAGAAATATCACCTGTATAAGAAAAGAAAATGAAATCACCTTTACTTGAAAATAGTCATTTATAGTGAAGCATTTAAGAAATTGATTTACGATCAAAATGGTCGTAAGTTGCTTCATAAAACGGGGCGCAGGTGCCTCTCCGGGCAATATTCGTGCACCGGCGGGCTCCTGGGTAGAACCACCGACGTAAGACAGTAGGACGTAGCTGTATTTGTAAAGAAGAAACAGTAGTTGCATGTTAAGTACTAGAGTTGTATGAAGCTTTATTTTAACATTGTCAGGCGTTTGATGGATTATTTCGCAATCTATATTAAAATTTTAAGAGGCATTGAACTTGCCAACTGGAAATCTTATTCTGCCTCGTTTTAATCAAAATAATTTTACATTGATTATGAAAACGTTGCATATCTCTGGAACTCGGGGTATTATGTTGTACTGAGTGTACATTTGAAACCGCAACACGTGGTCTTTCTTTTTGAATTTCTAGAATGGAATCGAAGTTTTCGAGTAAAATTTGTTTTTACCGAAAGATGTAGAGCACATATCAATTGTTTACCCCCACACGTTAACATTTGAGACAAAGAGAGTTGTATATTGACTTAGTAAACAACACTCTTGAGTTGAAAAAAAAAAAGAAGATTAAAATGATCGAAAATCAAAAATGTTGCGTTTTTAAATGTACTAAGTATATTAGGCTAATGTCTTTATTGTGATACACATTTCGTGAAAGAAAACAACATTATATTAATTTTAAGTGTTCAGATCCAAACCTAATTATAAAAAAATAAGTTCATACTTCAACGGAAATAATGCGTTCACTTTACTGGCGTCGAGACATTCGCAATATCTCGTACAATGCTTCGCAGCATTACTCAAATGTATATCGAAGATCACCATCTTGGTTACGTCATACTAGAGTGACGTGCGTACTCTTTAACATTTTGCAATGTCATTTAACCGATTACTCCATCTATAGTTTATTTACTTGAACGAAGTAATAAAACTTTCATAACAAACATGCAACGCAAATCGTACATCAACACGTGTGGCTGATGGCTATATTGTGTGTATATAGCAACAGCTTAGCAACAGTGCACTTTTTTCTGTGCCGTTGCCTTCCGGCTAATAAAATGTCAATATATTGAACATACCGAAGCTCTATATATATGCACGAGGCGGGATCCCGAAGAATAACGGGATTGGCCACGGTTTAAAGATCGGCGTCAAAAATGATTACGTGATTCTGTGTGTGCCTATAGAACTTAGGAAGCATGTTGAGTTAGCGATCAATCATAACTGTAATGATGCTGTAGGCGGAGTGCTGTCAATGTAATAAGTATCTCCCGATGGTAAATATGTTGAACATTGCATCGTCGTAAAGTTAACACATCAATTTACAGTAGTGTAACGGTGATTAATGGAATATATTATGATGAAGGCGTATGTAGACAATAACACTGTTCCGTGCATGAGTTATGTGCGTACTGTTTAGTTAAACAGGCGGTAAATTTTTGGCCGTTATTCATAGCAGATGTGCGGTTTTATTCATAAACGAATCAACTAATTTCAGAAAATAATCGTGTCTATTCCTTCGCTCAATTTCTCTGTTACAGTCGCTTAGATATTATGGGTAAATTTCCCAAAGGCGGTAAATCTGTTATTTTTTGCGTGTTTTTTAAATATTTTGTAACGAGGTTAATTATTAGTATCGTTTGGCTATAATAACGCGATTAACGGCTCTACAGTTTACGCAAAATAATCGTAGTCCGCGGTAATTAGACAGAATCGCAGACGACAAGACAAGCCGTTTCAAAGGCTGTGGCTAGAGGTGAAGACAAACAAGACCAATTTGATAAGAAGGTGGAGAATAATTGCTCCCAATAGCAAGCAATTGCGGTGATAAAACATGTTCAAAAACTAAACAGTTAACTCTCAAATGTTTAACCCATCAGGAAGTAAATGTTAGCTCAGAAGTTGTAAAAATGGGTACAGCAGATATTTGTTTTATGTAAGCAGGATTTATTACATTTCTATGAGTGAAAAATTTGGATTTCTCAGTGAAAGAATATTCATAATCGCTAAATATTAATAACTAACTCCGAACACAAAAATAACTAACTGAGACGTTGAGATATGACGGGTGACGTCAACGTTATCCGCCTATAACGCTAAATAAAGCGAATAATTCTGGTTAAAATCATACAAAATTTGATTAAAAATGTAATAAATAGATTATTTAACTGTTGCGGCCGCTTATATGGAATCCTTTACTCGATGGTAGACGTGTGTTGTTTTTTCACTCAATCGCTTACGCACGTTCGTGAAAAGAACCACACGTCTGCCATCTCGTGAAGGATTTCACTATAATCCATCCCAGCAGTTAAATAATCTCTATATAATTCATAGCCATCAACATATGTTATTAGTATAAGATTAGATCGTTAAACGTGATTTGCGACAGTTAAACGACTGATGTACTGTCGCAAAAGCCGACATTTCAATACTGGTTAACCCGTTTATATCGCAATATATTGTTTTTGGCAGTTTTTCTCACAAACGCTTTCAAATAAAACTAAATGAAATCAGTTAACGTCATATGAATGTTTTCAAATCCTGTACATGTACTATCGAAACATTGTTCATCAGATTTCTTGAATAAATACTATTTAAACCAACGTCATATGACTGGATTTGCGACGGGCTATGCTCTATTTAAGCAACTCATTACGTGGTCCCGCCTTAATTCCATTAAGCGATGGGAAAACATTATTTCATATCCCAGCCAGCCCTGTTTTCGCTTCTTGGAGAAAGGTTGTATGGGATATGAAAGGTAATATTCGGACCACGTAATGTGTTTGAACTTCAACCAGTCGGATTGCAGGATTATTGTCAAGTGCGTTAGAATACCATGTCAAACTTTAATTTTTAAATTGAATTGGGGTTTAAGGCTCACCAACACATGAAAGGTCATATGGCGCCAAACAGGTGTGAACATGCCAGGCTCATCATCCATGTACATCGAGATAAAATATGGAAAATGGGCCTAGAACCTTCTCACCCTGAACAGTTGCTGCAAATTATATCGTAGAAACTCCATTTACGCTGGAGCCACGTTTATTGTTTTTCTGCCACTGCTGTTTTGATGTGAGCGAGATGGCATTTGAAATAATGCAGGGATCATGATGAAGACCTTTAATGAACATGAACAAAAAATGATAAAATGAACATGCATTTGGGGGGATTTTACCCCTCTGCCTACTCCTCAAAAGGGATCTGCAGTGGCCCTATTCTTTGCCCCGTGACCAAACGGGGGCCCCCGGGAAACACACGGGGCCTTAAACTTTAAATCGCCACATATTTTCAATCATATTCGAATCCCACTGGGAGCTCGACTTGTAAGTGAGGAAGTCTCGATTCTTACGGATGGCGGGAGGTGTACCAATACTGGTTCTACCCAGGAAAAGTGGGTGGTCTGCCTCCACCATAAAAATAAATCGACCATCATATTACCTTACACGTGTTGAAAATGACGTAAAACATCATACAAACAAACAAACAAATAAAGTAACCTAGGATAGCACATATAACTGTGCAAAATGTATTTCCGTGTAAATAAGAATTCATATGTTAGGCCCATACATTATGTGTTAATCGCTACACAATTTGTCAATTTAAAGGGACACATGACAATCTTGAGTTTTTATTCAGACATTAAAATCTGCTCATCGATTTAGTTATGCTGCGTCATTTTGACTTTAAAACTGCTTGCATATAATTAAATAAAAAAATTGAGAATTATATTTCATTATTCTACACATTTTTTAAATATATTATTGGTGCAATATTATCAAAAGTCCATAATATGTAAAAAACAATTTGCTTTGAACTATTCTAACAATTAATATTAATGATTGAACGAATGCAAGTTACAAGAAAAACAAACGGGACGCCGTGAGTTTTTAAAAAAATCAAGATTGCCGTGTGTTCCTTTAAGTTGGAACCCAGACCCGCGCGAAAACCTTTCAGTGCAAAACTATTGTATCTCCTTCTTTATTCATATGTAGTTACAATAGTGTTGCACTGATCCCTTGATATACACCTTTTATGTCAATAGGCATTATTTTGTGTACATTGCTGTTCGTCTCTGACAGTTTAATAAGAGACGCACAAACTGTATGCTACATTGTTTATTTTCTTTGTCATATTAAAAAAGTACAAGCAAGATTTTACGCAAGCGTAAAATAGCTGCCGAGAGAAAATAGCATTGGAACTTGGAACAAAGTTTAACATAACAGATCAAGTCACGTGTGTTAAAACAGTATTTAAAAAAAAAAGATCACAAAGACGTAAACATGCCATTTTATTTTACCAGACACTTTCTTCCCAATTTTTACCATCTGTTCTTCCTATCAAACATTTTGGAACAAGGTAGACGACCTCGCTTTGTTCTGGTCAAATCCTTGACATGCGCTACATATTGATTACATATTCATCTTTGTATCACGACATGCTAGAATTACACATCTGCACATCTGCACAGAAATACAATTGTTCACATGTAAACTGTTCACTGCCACCATGTGTAATTACAACAATATTGCGTTATCAAAGCGAAAAACTCAAAGAACCTGTTCATTGCTATCTTACCTTGAGCAATTATGAAAACGATATAAGAGTCGCTGCAGTTCCGGCAGCGAATAAATTTGATATTATACATTTAAAGACACATTTCGTGCCTATTGTATTTGGATGATTTGAGTGGGGGTGGGGTGGGGTGATGTGGTGAGGGGGGGGGGGGGGGGGCATTCGTGACCAGTACACATAATAACACAGAATGTTGTATATTTATTGTGTTGTGCTCTGATTTTTGGTCTAAAACAATTAAGAATTTGTATTCAAAAGCTAAATTATGAACATATATTTCTTCATTAAAGTAGACTACAAAGCGTTGTTAAGCTATTCTTACCCTCAATATAGCAATGCTATACAAATAAAAAAAACTAAGGGCGGGCCTCAATTTATATACCTGAGTTGATCAGCCATGAAGTATGCTGGCTGTAAATATTCAAGCTTCCCGTGCTTTTTCAATGACAAAGTAGCGTTGGGAAATGTGTCTTTAAATCTGTACAGTCCCTATTTTAACTGGTAATAACTCATGAATATGAATGAGTCACGTGTGAAGTAGTTTCAAATCGACGAACACCCCAAAAGTCGGTATATAAGGAGAAATCGATACGTAAAAATTCACATTTTTATTTAGCCTCCGTACAGGTAACATCGATAAATATACGGCTCCAGAATATATGTGATAAAAATAGTTGACCGGAACGGGATTTGAACCACAGCCTTGCATTTGTAAGATTTGAAAGATGTACGCTGAACCTCTAGACCACTTCTATTTATTGGTATTGTGTAGCATTTTTAACAATAAATAGGCATTACGTAATAACTAGCGCGCACACACAAACTCATCAAGCGCTAAATAACAAGTCGAGATATGGTTGATTTGAGGCGAAGTATTAGTTTGATATTGATAAGATACAGTATTACACCAGCCAATGTTAGTTTGCACGTGCGACAATATGGACTGCATATTTATTGATCCATCATTAGTTGCGTTCAAATATGTTGTTATTTTGCCTCATAATATATGGTAGTTAAAATACTATATTCTCAAGTAGCGTTATAGTTCAGTGGATAGAGCACAGGACTTGAAATCAGGAGGTCGTGTGTTCGAGCCCCGAAAGAAGCTTTTTTTTTAGTAAAAATTACTGTTACCTGTGAAGAATCCCCCGTTAGCTCGGCATTATGTCTGGACTATTGCGTGAGTGATTGTGTGTAGTGCTATGTATCTATCTACAGTCCACTTGAAGCAGATATAGTGCTGCCACACTGGAATACCACGCCGTAGTACATGATACCCCACCCAGACACATTATTCTGACACCAGGTTGACCAGACGGTTTGACCAGTCGTAGAACTACCCATTATTCGCTTGTCAGGCATGGGTTACAAGTAACTACTCCATTTTTAAAGTCTTTGGTATGACGCGGTTAGGGGACTCGAACCCACGACCTCCCGAATGCAAGGCAGACACTCTAACCACTACACCACAATGCTTCAGTAATTTCCTTCTCTATATTTGCTCGGTTAAATACCCGACTTCGACATGAGCTGGTGAACATGAAGTAACAAATAAAGACACGCCTACAAAGAAGAGATCGATTGATATAGGGACTCTGCAGCTTTAAGCAATCAGACGAAGCAATTTAGCAATGTGTCGCACCTGTATGATCTAGCTATGTATGTGATTTTAGTAAATGAATTAAGAATTAAAGTTGATTAATACAAAATAATGAATAACACCTGAAAATATATTTACTATATAAGTCGAGGAATTCTGTAAATACTACATTTAATTAATTTGCCTTAATTGAATATTGAATATTGAAAATTGTTAATAACATTTAACTAATAACTATAAATTCTTTTTTTGATGTAGTGTAAAGAGTGAATGTATGTATGTATTATGTTTCTTCTCTGTATGTTTTTGTAACCCGCCTAGTTCAAGGCAATAAACATGTATATGTTATGCCAATAAACTATTTGAATTTGAATTTGAATTTGATCTGTCACGCAACATACTGTGTCGACAATTTTGCACGGATCAAGATTGCTTAACATTCCTAAAATATATTTCATTCGTACACATATGTATGATTTTGTCCGAAAACAGATTAGGAATCCATTGAATTTGATTGTGCTTCTTATGTTCAATGGCACGATATGTTCGTGAAATTTACAGTATTGTGTGATGTCAATAACAATCTGCAAAAGACAACCACAGTTTTCCTTTGTTGTGTTTCTACGATGCAAAATCGGATCGAATACTAATGATAGATGATACGTGACGTTATAAAAGAGCAATTAGCTTTGACGATGCATGCTGTTTTAATAAAACTGATTTACGTGTTAATGAACAAACTAATTAAAACGCCTAATCACTGAACGGAAACTGAAAATTTCAAAGATTGTTTTTGTTTGGACTATGTAAAATCGGATCGAATACTAATGATAGCAGTAGGGGAGCAGCCTTGATATTTTCCTACATCTTTCAAATATCGCAACCACGCTTGACAACGAAAAGTAGTACGTCAACTTTCGGCAACGTCAAAAAAAAAAAAATGTCCGCCATTTTGAATTTTTTAAAACGCATAATTTGGAAAATTTTGACAATTTTTTATCATGAAATTTCATTTCCCCTTTAGGTTTCGTGATTTTCGTCTGTACCGACTTTTTTTTTAGAAGCTCTACTGCGTGATAAATTCAGACCCGCCTTGTAAAATGTCGAAGCGAGGGGCGATAACTCTAAAAGATGCCATCTTTAGAATACGATTAAAATGACAACAACCGTGTGTTTTTTGTTAAATAAAGTACGAGGAGATACTTGAATTGTTGTTTTAGCTCACACATTACATGAATTTTGCTGCATATCACGAAAAGCATGTTATTTCTTTATCAAAAGTACACGAAAATACGAATTGTTTGATTTAACTGTAATTTTGACTCGACTGACCTCGCAAGAACTGCAGGCGCGTATTCGATGGAGCGGGTAGTATTGGGCACCCTCTCATATGTGGAAAGTTTACGTAACAATCGCTACTGTTCAAGATGGGAGTTGGGATGGAGAGAAGGAGGGGGAGGGCATCTGAACTGAGATTTAAAAGGATGCGCCCCATCCCCATCCCACCCCAACTAAAATCATGAAAGCTAGTTTGTTTTTGAAAGCTCTTCCAAGCATACAGTACATTCTTAAACATATTCAGATAATATATTTGTTGCTGTGTTTTTGACTAGACTGTCCAGTGTCTAATTGTCATCCGCAACTTGGCGCAGTCAGTAGCGCAGCGGATTTGTAACCGGAGGTGGTGCCACTGAGTTTTGTCGGTGTGTTCTTGGGCAAGACACGTTCCCTTAGCCTCATCCGTCGGATGGGGACTTAAACAGGGTGGTCCCGCTTATAGGTCTATCATCCGAGCATGTTAAAGAACCATAGGAATCTGTTCGATAATAAGGGTAGTGCACGGTTCCCGGATTCCTATGTATCCTTCCCCTCTCTCTGAGGCGGCTCTAAATAACCTGTACTGTGTTGATGAGCCGTTAAATATTCAATTCAATTCATCCGCAACTGCACTCAGCACTGTCATATGTACTATAGCTGTCCCATGCTAGTATCATGAATCAACCGTGGAATATATCACCCACACATAAAAGGGTTTGAGGGCCCCATCTTACTTGTATTAGTTTAAATATAGACCATTTGTCGGTTGAAACCTAAGATGAATTTTTTATCAGACAGAAACACTGTCGTAATACTTATACTGATAGCATCGAAGGAAAATAAAGAAGGCCATTTCTTTTACTTTATATTTTTCAAGTTGAATTGTGTTTTATGTCATTATAGCACATTTTAGGCCATATTTCCTGGGTAGAACCAGTACTGTGTACTTACTGCTATCTGTAAGAATCGACACTTTCTCACCTACAAGTTGAGCTCCCAGTGGGAATTGAACCCGCAGCGGTGAGAGGTGAAGATGAGAATGTATACAAATATAAAATGCCAACCGAACATCTCAACTCAATATGTCCATGGGACTTGAATGAACGCACTGAAAACAATCCGTGGAAAATTGTACTATGCAAGAATATATATTCATAAATAAATTTTATTTTGATGCAAAATCGATATGCTCCTCTAGACATCATAGATAAAGATCATGTAAAGTTTCGAAAAGATTGGTTAAAAACTGTGGAAGGATATAGACGCACAGATAACTAACACCATATGCCGCCTCACCTTTCAATGGTAAACAATAAACATTTAAGGTACATATTAAGGCCTTAAATATTATCTTTCATGACTAAGTAAAAAATATGTAACAAGTCAGATATCAAAATGAATTATTTATTTGATTTAAAACATTTTATTTCAAATATTTACATCAAAACATCTTAAATATAAAGCGTATTACATAAAAAATTAAATTGCATCATACAATAATTGTTTTTATTTATTAAAGGGACACACAGCATTTATCAAGTTTTTATCAAGCATTAAAATGTAATTTATTTTCACTTTACACCCGCTTGCATATATTTAAATTATAAGTTATAACATTTTGGAGTTTAAAAAAAAGAAGATTGCTGCATGTCCCTTTAATATGTAATTGTTTATATGGTGCAAGCCAATTTGAACATATGTGGGGTTATATATATATACATGTATCTGTTTGTTATTTTTTTGGTGAGGAAGACCACTCACTTTTCTTCTGGGTATAACCGGTATTATTATATAACCTATAAATAGACGCGTTTTCATTGGCTAAAAAGTATTTTTTTAGAAAAAATATCTAGCGATATTGACCTGTTTTTTTGATATTGACCTGCTTTTTTGATATTGACCTGTTCTATATAATTGTTTTTTTGATATTGACCTGTTTTATATAATTGTAAATTGAGGGTTATATAATAAAACAGTTATGGACTTTTCAGCTGTTATACATGATGTTGATATGTACCAAAAAAGCATTATTGACCTCGGCTATCGCCTCGGTCAATAATGATTTTTTTGGTGCATATCACATCATGTATAACAGCTGAAAAGTCCATAATTGTATAATATACACCTCCTGCCATCTGTTATTCCACAAACTTTTATATAATCCAATAAAATTCAGAAAACATTTTAATCCAATAAATAAATTGGGCACGGCCGGTCAGATTAACAGAAACACATTTATATTTTCATATTAGCCCTTATTTTGAGCCACTCCAATGAACTATCCAGTTAATGTCGCCAACGATCCACCTTGTGTCTACAGTCGGATATGCATGTTGATATGATATTGTGCTGGCTGAACTGGTGATCCTCTTACTAGACATATTTTTCTTGAAGTTGATGCTAGTACTGTCCGTATGAGGTATTGCTGATTCATGATTCATAAAAAAAAAAATATATATTGTACACCATCTTGTTATTATATACTATTCTTGTTCGTTTAAGTATTTCTGATTCTGTTGTTAATGTTGTAAAAAGTTATATGTGACTACTTGTTTCAATAAAATCCTCCCATATATATTGGGACATCACTAACTATTTTCAGCTAACTCCCAGCATCTCAGGACTCCAGGCTCTGAAAATAAAAATGACATACATGATATTTTGTATAGGTAACAAGTTGTAGAACTGAAATATGTAAATGAATAGTGATTATAGAACTTTTTTACATGTACAATAAATTAAAAATAATCGTTTTCTGCTAAATCAACACATTTATTACCGGTATACCTTATTTAGAGCCGCCCCAAATGACACATAGGAATTCGAGAACCTGTCTTACTCTTACTAATGTATATATTAATAATTTCTATGGTTGTTTATCGTGCTTGGAGGATAGACTCCCCAGTTTCAATCCCAATCAAACAAAAGAGGCTGAGGAACAAACAAGACTGAGGGAAGATGTATTGCCCGAAACCATAGACGAAACTCAGTGGTGCATGTGTGACTTGAACCGGAAGCTCCAGATTGCTATCATCCACCATGCTATTGCTGGGCCATGCCAGCACATTATGTTAAGTCGGGGTCTTGGTTAAGTTTAATAATTTAGATGTAATACAGGGACCTTTTTATTTTGTTTGTTTAATTTTACATATGTACTAAGCACAATATGACCTATTTATGTGTCGATGTGCTGTAAAACACCATTTTTATTTTTAGTATAAAAAGTTTGAGACTAAGTGCAGGCACAGACCTAATAACAAATTATTAATATGTCTGTGGTGCAGGACTGGTGCACAATGCCACATATTTTGCAAAGAACAAACATTGATAAATTCATAGATTTTTTAAAGCTGCGCTTACCTACATACTGGCTAATACAAGGCTCTTGATGTAGTTATACTGTGAGACTGGGAAATTTGACTTGAATCTGGCTATGGTAATACTGCACACTGCCTCTAGCTAACTTAGTCTTAGCAGACCTGAAAAAAACAAGTCATATATGAATCATGATATTGTTTCATTTGTTTTTAATATTAATAACTCTGTCCAACTTTCTCAATGCTATCAATGTCAGCATTCCATAACATTTTACTTAAAACACAACTGGAATTGAAAGTGGTGCTTTCCAGAAGATGAAACTGTCCAAAATGTAAGTCACAGGTGGCATTCATGAACAAATAGTAGATTTTCTAGGCTTACATTTTCATCAATTATTCATCACTCATGTGTTCTAAAAAATTATCAGAATTAAGTTAATATATATCAACCACCACCGTTTTACATGTTTCAACGTTAAACACTTGTCATACAGAAATTAAAAGTGTATTTACTTACAAAGGCTACAGTGCAGACAATGCCATGACCCATTTCAGGCATTTGCTGGTGTGTTCCACTTTTCAATTTTAATTCTCTACATTGTCTACTGTAATAGATCTATTTGTTTGTATTTTGTAAATTACGCACTCATGCAAAACTTGGAATTGTATACGATCGTGATTGTAACACTGTTTTAATTCTACTTCTGTGCAAATAAATTGAAATAATCCATCGGTCACCGTCAATCGGGCCGTATGTGTAAACGATCTGTCTGTGTATGTACACGGATCAGCATTATTTGACCTTTGAATGTGTGTGAGCTATTTTTAGCACATTCCTTAGCTATTTATAAACGTTCAGTTCAATTCACAATATTTAGTTTCTGTGACTGTGTATTGACCATATGATGTTAATTTGTCCAGGGAGAAGTGGGTTTGTGGCCTGCGACTGACTGGCCCTGGGCTGGGTGTTTTTCTGTGTCGCCGCCATTTTGAATAGCCTCTGAAAGAGTGAAATGCAGGTACCAACTTTCAAAACGGGCACGCAAAATGTATATTCACGAAAAAATAAGAAATTTTCAAAAAAGGTAGATCAGGTAATGATCTTCGACTCCTGTCAATTTCAACAATATTTAAGAATATACAATTTTTGTACCCGTTTTGAAACATTGGCAATTTCGAAGAAAACAAAAACTAGTTTTTTTCGATCTTCGCATTTGTACCGCGATTTCCGACTATGATATCTCAATAAAACCTGTCAACACGATTGTTTTATAAATCTCCGACATAATAACTGACTTCTGATATGATTTGTTTTCTTTGCCATCTAGTATAAGCTTTAAACTAGTGTTTCTAAACAGAGTACTATAAAATCCGCGCATCTGCACGTGCTTGCAAAATGGGAACTACGTTGCCTCCAACCCCAATTATTTATGTTTGAGTTATGCGGTTCAGGCACGTGAAATGACTTGTCTGCTCCTGTACTGTAGATGATACGTGACGTTATAAAAGAGCAGTTAGCTTTGACGATGCATGCTGTTTTAATAAAATTGAAATACGTGTTAATGAATAAACCAATTAAAACGCCTAATCACTGAACGGAAACTGAAAATTTCAAAGATTATTTTTGTTTGGACTATTGCTGGTGGTCTATCTAATATTCTATATATATCCTTAATTATTTCCTGTTTTGCTCTCTGTATAATTTTACAATTTCTTACCCAAAAGGTAAAAAGAGATATAGTGTCCAATTCTATTTTCCATTGAGTTAGATTTAAGAAAACTTTGGGAATGTGTACATGGTCAAAATAAACGAATGGACGAAAGAGTGTCTTCCATTGATGATCGTGTTGACAATCTAGAATTTGCCTTGGGGCAAGCACAAAGCTTTCGAGTTTTCGGAAGGACCGGTCCAACATGCGGGACGATTTATTATATGCTCGGTAAAAATGTTTGGACCAGAGTATATAAAGTCATATAAAAATAAAACTAGTGGACAGAATTTAAGTATGTTTTTTTAGTAAGCAAGGTCTACGCTACCCGGTTAATTTGGTACCAGAAACATTAAATTCCACACAAAATTTGATTTTAAAAAATATCGCGAACACACAAAGGGTCTGTAAAAAATGTTGCAAAGTCCATAAAAAGTAACAGTTACAGAATAACCAATAAAAAGATATATTTTTTTTGCAAACTTTCATTGTAAACAATAATTATTGTTGATTGTTGATCTATTGTCAATTATCAACTGAGAAAATAAGGGTTATAGTCGAATGTCATGGTTCAGCGATCATTGTACGGGTTTGAACACTGCCCTGGTCCAAAACTTTTTTTACGGAGTATATATGCAGTCACAAAGCATGCGTAATAATTTGATTTTCGGCAACATAACGGAACTTCCCAACGAAACGCACGAACTGACTGAGTCCCAATTGCGTCAGTTCTTTGTTGACAAATTAAAAATCGCCCAAGATATGGCCACCAGTATGAAATTAGAGCGTGTGCATCGTATGGGTCAGTGAGATGTGAGAAGTAAACAAACCCGCAAGATTGTTGCCAAATTTAGCTATTTTAAGGATCCTGAAATGGTGCGCCGGCAGCGTGAACATTTAGAAAATACTGACTAATTTATGCATGAGCATTTTCCGCCGGAAATTGCTGCGCGCAGGAGTGCTCATATTCCGGCACTTAAGGCCGCGAAAAGGAAGAACAAGAAGGCGTGGTTAGCCTACAACACCGTATACATAGACGGTATTCCGGTCCGTGATGGCAACGCCGCCGGCACAAAAGTTCCTGCTGGTCGAGATTAAGGACGCGATGAGGGTGGACTTTCTGTTCTCTCATGGAACGTTAATGGGCTTAATCGGTCCAAATTAGAAGACATTCATTTTATTAATAAACTCTCTAATTATGATATCATATTTCTCTACGAATCATGGGGTAGTAAAATCTCACAGTTTGACATTGATGGTTATAAATGTTATAATTTGTACAGAAAATTGCAAAATCGCCGGTCTAAACATTGTAGCGGTGGTATAGCTTTATACATTAAGAATAGCATTTCCAAGGGTACTGTATACATATTGCACAAAACTATTTTGACACGATTGTTTGGTTGAGGCTCGATAAAACATTTTTTAATATAAGAGATGATATATTTGTAGCGGTTCAAGCGTTAACATCTTTTAGTGCGGGAACATGATTTTAATAAAATACTCAATTTTAAAGTCGAATCATTTAATGAATGGGAGGGCTGGCGTGGCGCAGTCGGTAGCGCGGCGAATTTGTAACCGGATGCCCCGGGATCAATCCTCCGTGGTGCCACTGAGTTTTGTCGGTGTGTTCTTGGGCAATACACTTTCGTCCGTCGGATGGGGACGAAAACCGGGCTGTCCCCAGTATCGGTCTATCTTCCGAGCACGTTAAAGAAACATAGGAATCTATTCGAAATAAGAGTAGGGCACGGTTCCTATGTTTCCCTCCCCTTTCTCTGGGGCGGCTCTGAATAACCTATACTGTGTTGATGAGCCGTTAAACAACATTCAATTCAATTCAATTTAGTGAATGGTCGGACCACGCTCCTATTTCATTTGATATTCTAAGTAATACACTTCGCGAAATTGATGATGGTTTCTATGAACGAATAGGAACTTAATCTTGAATCTATTTTCCATAACTTTATTTCTACTTCAACTCGATTTGCTACGAAACAACTATTACGACGAATTAATATTTACAGCATTTAAATTAATAATAATGATATTGTCTCTCTCACATGACTACTGATCTTTTGTATCCAGGAAAAAGTCCCAAAACAAAGAAAACCCTCCCTTTTTATAAGGTCTGTTCCAAATAGGGGATTAGCATGATCGTAAATATTGGCATGCTAACTCATCAATCTTACAGCATCTACAACTAAGGAATGCTAACACATAAATCATATAGCATTTATTTAGCATTAGCCTGGTTCATAGAGCATAAATTATGATCATCAGCATTAGCCTGAGTTAGCCCAGTATAGAGAGATACACGTCTAGATATATGAAGCTAACAGACGACAGACATAGTTTCCTCAGTAACCAGGCTTGAATACTGGTACACGTACAAAATTACAAAAATCATAAGGGAAAGAAAAAGGGGTACTTTTTATTTTTGCTCGGTATACATGTTCATACCGTTAGGTAAAATCAATAATAACTTGTTCTCTTCATTTTTTATTGATCTGTCATCTGCTACAAGAAAGATGTGGTTCTCGCTATAAAACCTCATATAAAATGAGACGAAACAACTGGCAAAAAATTCACATTATACCGTGTGAATGCTAAATTGACACTAATCTTAGAACATTCCAGTATACATATATAATGCGAGTTCTCTCCATAAATGTAAACTTGCAAATACAAGTGTTTTTTTGTAATATGCACATAGAAACTATCGAGCACTTATTTTGGGAATGTCCAGTTACTCAAGCCTTTTGGACAGAAGTACAAAACCTTTTAATCAGTGAAATAAACAATGCAATGTAGTCATTAAAACGATTTCATTTGGAATTATGGCGAAAGCGTCTAACTCTTGAATTTTAAATTGTATATTAATGATTGCGACGTATTTTATTTTCAAAAGTAAAATATACAAAGACAATTCCCAGTGTTGCAACCTTTATACTATATTTAAATAAAATTGAAAATATAGAAAGAATAACAGCGACATCTAGGGAAACAATAAGACAACACAACGATAAATGGGAACATTTTGCAGCTCAGAAGTGACCACGTTTAAAGGGACACACGGCAATCTTGATTTTTTTAAAACTCACGGCGTCCCGCTTGTTTTTCTGGATAACTTACATTTGTCCAATCATTAATATTAATTATAAGAATAGTAACAAGCACATTATATGTGCATATTATTCAATTTTGATATTATTGCACCAATAATATATTAAAACTTGAAGTAAAATATGACGAAAAAGTGAATACATAATTTTTTATTTATTTAAATGTAACCAGGTTAAAAGTTAACATGATCCTGGATATATAAGTCGAGACACCCATTTCAAACACTTCAAGATTGCCGTGTGTCCCTTTAAATAACTCGTACAGTGTTTTGGTACACTTCTATTCCTCTCTGCTATTCTTTTCATCTATTCTGTCCTTTCATTAGTTACCGTTCTATCAGCCTATCTCCTATGATATCTAACATAATCTTATTTTTCGAGAAACACAAGGGTATAATAAAACATGTGGTTTGTTGATTTATATAATGTAAACATGTATTTAGAAAATGTAACTGCTCTTTGTAAATAAGTTTGTTATTGTATAACTGCAAATTGAAAAATAAAATATTTCCATAACAAAAAAAAAAGATGTGGGAGTATTTAACCGGAAAAGAAATTGTTATTTTCATATTATCCTTTCATAATAAGAGATTTATCTTGAAGAAATTATCCGACCGGAAAGCCACACCGATATTCCTTTCTTTATGATGGCATTCAACTCGATCGAATAACACGGTATGAGAAGTTAGTCGGAAACTGAAGAGTCAGCATGTCTTTATATAATAACCCATAGCCCGCTATGAATGTACAATGGACTGTCCTTTCTTTGAAATTGGACCATTCCATTTATGTTACAAGGAGTTACTCGAAGGCTGAAATAGGTTTCCGCTGGCTGCACATGTTGTAATCGCCCTAATCAGGCTAAGAGTTAAACATGCCTGTTTGTTTATTTATCTTCCCAGTATACAATCCGACTGGAACACAATGTCAATATGCGCATATATTCATTTAATTGTGTAACTTCCATTAAGCTTGACTTTCGATCGGTTTACGCTATAAGAAAGGTTAACTACGGAAGTGTTTTCGTACCTCGTCTTGTTGGGTTAGCCTATATTGAATTTATCAATTTAAAACAACTCGAGTTGTTATGATATATATCTATAAATCGATATATTTCTATCTACAAAACACGATGTAATTCAATAAATGCAAAGCAATTACGTTGAAATGGTTCTTTATTTTACAATAATCGTTTTTAGTGAACGTGACATTCTTTTCTTTTCTTTATATCGCGTTGGAACAAAATAAATAAAAATACATCAATATAAAGGTACTCGACGCAATGAGTATTATCTGTATCACACGATGTATCTGATATACACGAGATATTTATTTCGATTATGTACAGTTTGTCGATTAAATGTGTCGAAATGATAAAACAATTCGAGTTAACGTCATGTTTTAATTAAATCAAATTTACACCGGATTAATTAGCCTTGGTCGTCCGGTTTGCTTCTGATTTCTTTGCTAGGCTATGTTATGTGTATTTCAGTCTCGGACAGATTTTGTTTGTACCGGGTTTTACGTCATTTTCAAAACATGTAAGATTATATATGAAGGTCGATCGTTTTGTGGTTGAGGCAGACCACCCACTTTTCTTGGGTAGAACTAGTACTGTACACCTCCCGCCATCCGAATCGACACTTCGTCACTTACAAGTTGGACTCCCAGTGGGATTCGAACCCGCAACGGTGAGAGGCGAGAAGGTTTACAAAGCAACGTCGTTACTCCATCTCCAACGGAGAAGTTAGTCTCGGACTAGCGATTAGCCGACTGTTTTCAAACAAATAAAAGCTAACGTTTCTATGACGGTATGTTGTAAATAAAACTACATCAATGTGGGGTGGGGGTAAAACAGTTTGCACTTTGAATATCTAAGCTAAAATTCGTTAAATTCAAACACAGACAATCCTGGGTTTCAGGGAGCTTCATCCGGAACCCCTAACCAATGGGAAACAGCACATCTCACTCCTGACTTCCACTGATGATCGTGTTGATAATCTAGAATTTGCCTTGGGGCAAGCACAAAGTGACATTTCGAGTTTTCGGAAGGACCAGTCCAAAATGCGGGACGATTTATTATATGTGCAATCACAAAGCATGCGTAATAATTTGATTTTCGGCAACGAAACTTCCCAACGAAACGCACGAGCAGACTGAGATCCAATTGCGTCAGTTCTTACTTGACAAATTAAAAATCGCCCAAGATATAGCCACCAGTATGAAATTAGAGCGTGTGCATCGTATGGGTCAGCGAGATGTGAGAAGTAAACAAACCCGCAAGATTGTTGCCAAATTTAGCTATTTTGAGGATCCTGAAATGGTGCGCCGGCAGCGTGAACATTTGGAAAATACTGACTTCTTTATGCATGAGCAATTCGGCCGGAAATTGCTGCGCGCAGGAGGGCTCATATTCCGGCACTTAAGGCCGCGAAAAGGCAGAACAGGAAGGCGTGGTTAGCCTACGACACCTTATACATAACAAAAAAAATCACGTCCGGAATAACAAGTTTGACATTTTAACGCTCCTTAAAAATACTTTGAATTTTTATTTTAAAATGGTTATTTAACGTCTAACGTTATGGATATTATCGGAACGTTGTAGTAAAATAGTACTGTTTTAATGCGGAAATAAAAAAAATTATGATGGATCACCAAGAGATTCGTGAATTAGAAAATCTTTCTTTGCGGAAAATGACGACGGATTCCGCCAATAGCGTTAATTCAGAGAATCTTTCTGAGAAAAGGGATTATATATTAAACAGAAACAAGGCAATAGAGGCATGTTAATTGAAACGCAGTACAAAATATCCTCTGAAAAGACATCTCTTTACACTCTTAACATGTATCATACAAAATGTTCATGCTTGGTAAATGGAAAGGGTATGAACCACTTCATGAACACTGACCTACATGAGATATTGAACATCATTGAAAAGAAAATGGAAAATGAAAACTGTTCTTTAGATGATTTTAACAAGAACATAAAAGAATTGATCATGTCTTACTATAAATCCGATAGCAATGAACAAAATGTACGCAAAACAGAAAGTGAGGACGACTCCTCTGTGCGTAGCATCGAAAGAGAGACTGATGTTAAATCTCTGGACAATGATTACTTTAATTGCGAAGTAAATGACACTGAACGACGTGATCAAGCTCAGCTTACAAATGAAAGAATCTTTGCTTTACTCTCAGATAAATGTACAGATACATTGAATTCACAAGGAAAACTTCAACAACTTGATGAAACATACGACACCGCAACGGACAACCATTTGGATGATAGCATCACTGAACTAAAATCAGTAGTACAAAACAAGCAAAAACCTGGAACGAAGAAAACATCGAAAAACATATGCCAAAAAGACAAGCTTAATAAGGAACAGGAAAACAAACATGAAATCACAGAATCATATTGATTCAATGACTGCACCGACAAGAGTGGTAACATGACTAGATGCAATTGGTGCATGAAATGGTATCATGACAAATGTGCGGGAATTAATCATACAGGTAATATCGGATGGTGGAGCTGCGAAGGATGCAGAAATATGCCAATCATGATACAACAAATGCTACAGTCATGTTCAAATGTAAATCATTCTATTGAAAACATATCTAAACAAGTTTCAGATCTTTCGGCTAACGTAGATTCCAAATTCGCACAGTTAGAAGATAGAATAACAGCCTTAAATAAGCACCAGAAATGTCTTAGCCAGGAAAACACAGCTTCAATGTGCGAAATCAAACAAGATATTTCAAATCTTAAAATTGATGTGGACAAGAAAAGCAATATCATCATAACCAAATCACAAGGAATATTTGACAAGCTGAAAACCTCGCAAGACCTGATTAAATATATTCAATCTACCAAAGGATGCCAGACAGAAGAGAACACCCATTCAGTTACGCCGACCCAGAAAACTGCAGTAACGCAACCCCATTTATTAACGCTGATCCCTTCAGTTACGCTGATCCTGCAAACCCCTTCAGTAACACCGATCCTGCGAACCCCTTCAGTAATGCCGATGTCGCAAACCACTGCGATTTGGTTTCAAAGTTACTTAAAACATTTGCTTTGCTAGTGGAAATATAAACAGTATTACTAGCTGCATTATTGAGATATGAAGTAGTAGTGGTCTCAAGAAGAATATCAGATGACTTACAATTTGTATTACTAGCAGTATTACTAGCCGCATCACTAAGATATGACGTAGTAGTGTCCTCAAACGGAATATCAGTTGGCATACACTTTGTACATAGATAAGAATGACATTCCGAACAAATACTAGTTAATGCATTATATACATTATAAGAATAAAGTGTTTGTCCATGAGTATTTACATGGTGAATGGCGTCTTCTTCTTTGCCGCTTTCCTAACTTGTAGCATGTGGACACTTCCTTTGCTTATGTCCATATCCATGACATCCATGACATCTTATTGGTTTGCCATGTGTACAGTGGTCCGTATTGTGGTTTCGGTCGCCACAATTATGACAGTCATCCATTTCTGGTTTAAAAATGGGCTTAATTGCATTGATAAAATAGCAGAAGGAGACGTGTCCCTTGTGCACTCAAGTGAATATCGTCCATGCGATAAAACCGTTTGTTGATCACGGAAGAAGACGGATATTTGAAGAATGTTTTATACTGTGGAACATAATGAATATTATAGTTATCACAAATATCGACCAGCAAGTTGTTGACATATTCTACATATGTGTCTCGTCGTGGTGGCAATCCCGAGATAATTATACTGCATTCAGAATGTCCATATACCCTTATTTGGAGTAGGAGGCTTTCAAGCTCTTCCTCAATCTGTGCAATGGTCTGACCATTACTGGCGTTGTTGCCTCCCACAAGCAGAATTTTTGTTTTATATTTTCCTATACCAAGTGTGGGAACGATATCAGTTACATCACGGATCTTGGCGCCTCTCATAGTTTTGACATCTGTTTTATATCAACCCTTTGTTTTTACTCCTTTTAAAAGAGAATCACCAATGATGAGGGTATTGTTATGGAGTACATGTCTTTTTTCGTAGTTATCGGCGTATCGTGGAGAGGTCATGATTTGACTTACTTGAACATGAGCGTTGATTGCCAAGGGTGGATGCGGGATCGGCGTTACTGAAGGGGTTTGCGTTTCTGAAGGGGCTTGCTTTATTGCAGTTGTTGGGATCACAATTTTAAAGTCGAACCATTTAATGAATGGTCGGACCACGCTCCTGTTTCATTTGATATTCTAAGTAAATACACTTTGCGAAAATGATGATGATTTCTATGAACGAATACGAATACGATGGGAGAATGACCAGCGTGATGACTTCAGGCGTGAACTTATTGCGCAACTACCTGCGCTTAACACTATTACAAATAATACCAATTTTAAAAGCAAACATGAAGTCTATTTGTGTATTGAAAATTTTACAAATGTTATTAAAAGCGTTAGCGTTGCTGAGCCATTATTTTGCAAACATGAGATTGTATATAATAAACCACGTGTTAAAGGTGCTTTATGTAATAAAGCCGAATGGTTTGATACTGAATGTATTAACGCTAAACGTGCATATCTAAAAGTTATGAATACATATAATATGCATAAAAGCGATGCTAATAGGGTAGAAATGTGTAGTGAAAAAAATATTTATAAAAATATTGTTAAAAAAAAGAAACGTCGTTATGAATGTATAAAAAATAACAATATTGAACGCCTACGTCATTGCAAACCTAGAGATTTCTGGAAGCATTTTTCAAAGAAAAAGAAATCTTCGCAATGTGATATAAGTACGCAGGAGTTTTTTAATTATTTTTCTACTATAAATATGGATCTTCCTGATGTTGCCAGGAAGGTGCGGAGACTTTCTGTAATAATCACGATTTTGACGACAATGATGGTATTTTTGATGAGCTATATGCACCAATAACTGTGCGTGAAATAGAATTTTATAGAAGCTTCAGATATTCTATTGTCACATCTCGTAGATATTTTTAATGGTATTTTAAATACTGGACTATTCCCAGAGCAATGGATGGAAGGTATTTTAGTCCCGCTATTTAACAAAGATGACCCAAGTAACGTTAACAATTATAGAGGTATTACCCTTGTTAGCTGTGGAGTGCGTGGTCCAGTGGTAGAGCGCCGAACTCTTGATCGAGAGGTCGTGGGTTCGATCCTCCGTCGCGGCCACGTTATTTATCCTTGAGCAAGATAATTAATCCACATTGCTTATTACTGGTTCTACCCAGGTAGCCATCGAGAGTGATTAATCTAAGTTGCAAGAACTTGTTTCGCAATCGATGTAAAATAAATATGTTTAGAACAGCTGTTTCTCAAAAATATTTACTGGTAGTTTAAATAAAAGGGTGTCGGACTGGGCCGAAGGAAATAATGTTATAAGCGATGCTCAATTTTGTTTTAGAAAACGTCGCTCTACAACTGATGCAATATTTGTGCTTAATGCCATTGTTAGTAAAATCCTTAATGAAAATGGTCGCCTAGCGTGTGCATTCATAGATTTTAAAAAGGCATTTGATAGTATTTATCGCAACGGGCTCTGGTATAAACTGTATAATTTAGGTTTAAGGGGTAAGCTTCTACGAGTAATTCGTGATATGTATTATAAAGTTAAAGTCCGCGTGAGAGGCTGTAAAACATATTCCGACTATTTTGAGTGCTCGGTTGGCTTAAAACAAGGGGAGGTAATGTCTCCGATATTATTTTCACTATTTCTAGAAGATATAGAACTATTTTAATGAATGATGTTAATTCTGGTATAAATCTTGGTGATATTCTTTTATTCTTATGCTATTTGCCGATGACATGGTGATAGTAGATAAATTACCCAAAGACCTCCAAAAAAGTTTAGATCTTCTACATTCTTATTGCAGTAATTGGGGACTACAAGTAAATCCCGATAAAAGTAAAATTGTTGTTTTTAGAAAACGAGGTCCAATCAAAAATGACGAGAAATGTACTACGATAAGTATACCACTGGAAACGGTAGACAATTTCAATTATCTTGGTACCGTCTTTAATTATACAGGTTATTATAATTTAAACCAAGAAACATTAGCTGGTAAAGGTTTAAAAGCACTAATACTTTACTTGTTAATAGTCAGCATTTGCATGACATCATGTTGTAAATAAAGCTACATTTTGTGGGTAGGGTAACAGGGTAACAGCAAATTGAATTTGATGACAATAGATAACAATGATTAACTATTAAAAAAAAAAGTTCACAGTAAATAAAATAAAATAGCGATCTTAAATTTTACATTTTAGGATATGTGGTACGGGATGGGGGTGGGTGGGGTGGGGGGGGTGGGGGGGGAGAGCGTTTGGGGAAAATATAAATAAATAACAGATTACATTAAGTTAACCAAATAACAAACATAATATATTTCACCAATTACAGCATAACACAACAGTTTAGTTACACGTGTTACTGCTTCTCATAAGTTAAAAGTTGTAGCATGGTCACTGAATATTCTCTTTGTAATAGCACAGGTGTAAATCGTTTAATTGAAAATAACACCTGTCAGAATAAATGGTGTACTACAACTACCAGTTATTGGAAGTTAGAGTATGGCAGGGAGCTGAAATGAACATGCTACAAAACAAATAGAGTATGGTTTCATCTCGTTGGTAAATTTAAACACCTCGATGGGCTATGCCCATATCGATGTTTAAATTAACCAACTCAATGAGACCATACTCTATCTATTACTTAGACTTTTTAAATTTTAAAAACTTTTCATTAACATAAAAAAATACATGCATGTCTGTTGTACATAAAACCTCTCAAGGTCTCGCCAAAATCTCACCAACGTTAGTGGCAATTTCAACCATCCATTTCTCCCCAGGTCTTTATGCTGTTTCCCCTGGCTGAATCGTAGCAAATAAATCAAAAGCAGGCCGGATGACTAGATCTTTAAAAATGTTGACACCTCAAAACGAGGTCATTCCGAAAAACAAGTACGAGCGATGGTTGGTCAAAGTCACTTTTTATATCCTTAAAGGGAAGGTTACGTTTATTTGTTTGTCTTCATTTTATTATGCCCTTAATGGTTTATTCTCTTGTTACTCTGGCTTCTGCCAATTCATTGAGTACTTGCTTGGTTTCTTTCTAGGCCTAGAAACCTCATGTAGCTTTATACATGATACGTGTTTGGCTGTCCGAGACTAGAATAAACGTAACAAAGCGTAGCAAAGAAATCGGAAGCAGGCCGGACGACCGGGGCTAATCATTCCGGTGTAAATTTGATTTAATAAAAACATGACGTTAACTCGAATTGTTTCGTCACTTTTTAGAATTTTATAGCGACGTATTTATATTACATAATCGACAAACTGTAAATAGCTTGAAATAATTATCTCGCGTTAATCAGATAAATATAATGTGTAATACAGATACTACACATTATGTCGAGTAACTTTATATTGACATATTTTTATTTGTTTTGTTTCAACGCGATATAAAGAAAAGAAAAAAATGTCCAGTTCACTAAAAACTTTAAAATAAATAATTTTATAATAAATATAATAAATAAATAAAATAAAAAACCATTTCAACGTATTTGTTTTGCATTTATTGAATTACATCGTGTTTTGTCGACATAAATATATCGATTTTTAGATATATATCATAACAACTCGAGTTATTTTAAATTGATAAATTCAATATAGGCTAACCCAACAAGACGAGGCAGGAATAGTTAACAGTAAACTTCGATTTAAAAAATGCAAGACTACTTAATTGGAAACATAATCGTTAACATGCATATACGTATTTATATCTATATTTTATTGACGGCATAAGGTAAAATATATTTAGCTTGATACTGATGGCTTTGAAACTTTGTAATTTGATATTTCAGCAAATTGCAAAATTTCAAAGCCTTCAGTATCAAGCTTAAGGTCATGATGGTCTATTTGTATTGAGTGATGCCGCTGTTGATGGTAGTCGTTAAGTCCGTAAGTGCTTTATTTTTAGAACAAATCTTCGTTATAACACGATAAATGCTCTCCGTTGCAATTCAAACAAATTACACAGGAAATTCATCAGTTATTTGTTCAACATGGCATATTCAACATTATGTGGAAAATCGATTCTGTTCAATGCCATTGGTGAACTTGTATAATAATTATATTAAATACACAATTACAATGTTTAGTAAATTGAATTTGATTTAGTCGAAAGTATTAACCTAGGCTTTTTCTTTGGCGATTAAAAATTGATTTATAACTGTAATATGTGATTAAAACTGTGTATATTGCTGTAATATGTTATAAAAAATGCAATGTAATTTAACACCCGGTGCGTTTTCATTGACTGTCAGTATATAAACGTACCCAGAAACATGTGACTATCACCTATGGAAGTTTTGATACATTTGCGCTATATCACTGATCTTCATCGTATGTTGGCGATACAGAAATTGTTTCCCACAAATAAAACCCGTTGTTGCTAGTAGTATCCATCTGTGTGTATTATATTCTTTATGACCATCTTGATTTACCCTCGAACTTTTCCATGACGTTAAATTCCTCAAATAGTATAGTGAAATTATATCTTAACCCTTAACACGCTAAGCACGACTATAATAGCATCTGCGTCCATTGTAAACCCAGATCAGCCTGCGAGTAAATAGGCTGATCAGAGTTTACAATGATCGGCTGCTTATCAGTCATTTCCTCCAAAACACCCCTTTGTCACATAAATGGAATGGTCCTAAATCAAAGAAAGAACAGTCCATTGTATATATGTAGCGGGTTAAGGGTTAAATGACACATTACGGAATTATCAAATACAGGAACGTAAACATAGTGTCGGTTTCTCAAGTTATCCTGCTTAATAAGATACATGATACGTGCTAAATTCAAACAACCCATATTATTGTTTTATCAAGGACAATTAAGACGTTAAGGTTATTCTTAATAATGATGTGTTTCTGGCTTTGAGAATATTAGAATTGTATTTTACAGTACTGGTGATGATGATGATGAAAAATGGTTTACGCCATTTACAGAATAAGTTCCACAAGTTAAGATACATAAAGCGATCGATTGAGGCAGATCACCAATCTTTATTGGGCAAAAACAGTATTGTATAATAAACGTAAGAACGAATAAATGAACCGTGTTACACGGCACGCCGACGTAGCGATCTTTATCACTTGCTAGAAGATATAAAAGTCGAACAGGAAATGTAGCATTTAAGGACCACAGTCAACCAAAAACACGCACAGAACCAAACAAGCATCACAACGATGAAAACATGCAAGATTTGACATCACAAACATAAAGGGTTGAAAGGAGGGCTACCGCCTTGGAACGATCATGCCGCTGGTGGTTTAAACCAGGTTCGAGGACGCACCAAACCTCAAACTTCGTTGGCGACGAGGATTATTCAGCGAGCGCGGGGTAGCGTCACCAGGTAACCGGAGAGATCGGAAGAGCTGGGTATAGCTCTTAAAACGATAAAAGGTTCAGGAGGTTGAGGAGGGTGGTTATATTGGGTACCCGGTGACCCGGTTATCTCAGTATGTCCCGGGTTCGAATCCCATACCAGCCGCATTTCCCCCCTTGTTTTGCTTCTTTAGAAAGTCGAAAAAGCCGAGCTAGGAGTGGGATTCGAACCCGCAGCGGTGAACTGCGAGAATATTTCAAACATAGGATACTGTACGGGTAAAGAAAGAAGTTCGAAGGTGATCAAAGGTGTAACCCGCTGCTGATATGATGTCTTCCAGATTGGAAATAAATGGAGTTGAACTTGTCTTATTAGGTTATATTGAGATAGCGACGTCAGAGGGAGATGATTAATGAAGCAGTCTATTCTGCGACTTGCTTCGACTTTCTTGTAGGCGGCGAACCTTAGCAGGACAGAGGATGCTTGTATCTCTAAAGCTCGATGCATTATCAACTGTGCCTCAGAGGCCGCTTCAGGAAGGGAACGTATTTGGATAACACATGTATTCGGAATTTATTTGAACGGATGTCTTAAAATATCGATTGCGAAACAAGTTATTGCAACTTATATTAATACATTACGATGGCTTTTTACCATTATGTGATTTATCTTGCTCTTACTGATGGCGGGAGGTGTACAGTTCTATCCTGGAAAAATGGGTGGTCTGCACAAAAATAGACCGTCATATATAACCTGACATGTGTTGAAAATAACGTAAAAAAACATACAAACAAGCAAATCAAGAATAAATAGCATTGACAACGGCGAGGATCGAACCCACGACATCTCGATCTTTAACGCTAAGCCACGCACTTCACTGTTGAATGGCTGTGTGTTATTAATGCTTTTGATAGTCTCCGTTGTCTATGGAAACGACATACACAATCTGACCGTTATTCGCTGCCTGAATTGCCATCTTATATGGTTTTCATAATTGCACATGGTAAGGTAGCAATGAACATTTTCTTTAAGTTTTTTCACTTTGATAAAGCTGTCTTATAATTACACTGGTAGCAGTGAAATGTTTATCTGTGTTGTAATGCACACGCATTCCTTACATGTGAACACTTTTATTTCTGTGCTGATGTGTACTTCTAGCACGTCTTGTTACAAAGGCGAATATGGAATCAATATGTAACGCATGTCAATGATTTGACCAGAGCGAAGCGAGGTCGCCCAGATTGATTTAAAATGTTTGGTAGGAAGAACTGATGATAAAAATCGGAAAAAATGTCCGGTGAGGAAAAAACTGTCGTTGCGTGTTTACTTCTTCCTGACTGTTTTTTTTTCTCAATATAGTTTAAACACCCGTGGCTTGATAGGATATTATGTTAAACTTTGTTCCAAGTTCCAACCCAGATATAATGCTATTTTTCTCGGCAGCTATTTTACGCTTGCGTAAAACCTTGCTTGTTAGTATTACGTATAATCACTAAAAATTAACTTCCCATAAAGAAAATCCATGTTATTTTTTATTTAAAAGCATCTTTGTGGAAACCGCCTCTGTGAATATGTGTTCTAAATCTCTTTCAAGCTCACGTTCAATGCCAGAATTCCACTGGGGATATTATTGTAATGACAAACACATACATCTTGTCGGTTGATAAATAGTTCAGTATAAATTTATAACGAATATCAGGTTGTAAATTGCCGTAAATGTTTGATCGTCATCCAATACATAATTAACTGTATAGAAAATAATTAACACGAGTTTTATTTTGCATTTGTTCCAAAGAAAATATGACAACAAATAATATAATACGGTCATTAATCGATATTTTGTGTTAGTGAGTTAGTTATAATTTCCATGTTTGTATCATGGATTTCAAGAAGACTGAACTGGCTTTTATATAAAATGGAAAACCAATAACCTTGAGCCAATCCAGCGCAATTGTTTGTGGTTTTACGTCATTTTCAACACGTGTACGGTTATATATGACGGTCGATTTGTTTGTGATGGAGGAAGATACGCTCTTTTCCTGTGTAGAACCAGTACTGTACAACTCTCGCCACCCAGTGAATGTGTAGGGTAGTGGCAAAGCTCATGCTATTCGCTTACATGCATACTTCGCCCACACATGTCAACACCAGCCTTGGATAGGATATGTAGCCTTCAACTAATTCAGCATCGGAACACATGACTTCAAAAAACAACAACAACGACACGGATATATAAAAGCCACGTGAGCGACACCACACATATAAAGCGATTTATTACATAACTTACGGTGTGGGAGTGAAATAACACCATTCTTTATTTTCGATATACCACTAGTTATATAAGTATGCAAAATGCGCTGTCAAAAATCGATAATGACTATAATCCAATTCCCACGTTTTATGTCGGTTTCGCTTGTTAAAGCGACAGGCAAAATGCAATAAAAATGTCGATATGTGAGTTATGAGTTGAATAGAATCTAACATTCGTTCTCATTCATTATTGAATGTATTAAACTCGTTAGCAAAAATGATATAAAAATGCTTGGCAAGAGACCCGCATTATATCATTTTGCCAACTTGTTTAATAAATTCAAAAATGAATGAGGACTCATGTAAGATCCTCTATTTACAACATAGGTACCACCTTGGAACGTTGAGTGACAATGCCGCGGGATGTTTAAACCAGTTTCTATGGTGTACCAAACATCAGTCTTACCTTGTTGTCATCTTCATTAAACGGTTGATTGGTTGGTTGGCTGAATGGTACTTTACGGTATTTTCTGCACAGGTTAGGCTTAATATCACGGTCGATGTTTAGTGGTGGAGGCAGACCGTCCACGGTTTCCCGAGAACCAGTACTCCCGCCAACCAGTACTCCCGCCAACCGTAATAATCGACACTTTCACACTTCCCAAATAAATGGATTGGTATACTGTCACAGTTACACGTCTATTATTAAGCATGATATAATTCTAATCTTTCTAATGAAGCTCCTGCACACGTTGACGTAGTATGGTAACGCTAAATGAGACATGTATCGCGTAATCTCAAATACAACCAGCAATGAGACATGTATCAAGTAATCTCAAATACAACCAGCAATGAGACATGTATCGCGTAATCTCAAATACAACCAGCAATGAGACATGTATCAAGTAATCTCAAATACAACCAGCAATGAGACATGTATCAAGTAATCTCAAATACAACCGGCAATGAGACATGTATCGCGTAATCTCAAAAACAACCAGCAATGAGACATGTATCGCGTAATCTAAAATACAACCAGCAAAATTATGAGTGTGTGCTACATGCTGTTCCGGTATTATGTTGTGTACATTCAATTTGCTTCAAGACATGTATTTCTCCTGGTTTGAATATTTACTTAAAACATTGAGTCAATATCCTCAACGACGTAGTTAGATATATGTAGGCTGTTATGGTGCTTGTTACTCATAAGCAAGATGCATGTATGGTGTTATGGTGCTTGTAACTTCTTAGCTATACATATGTAGCGTGTTATGGTGCTTGTTACTTCTTAGCTAGACATATGTAGGGTGTTATGGTGCTTGTTACTTCTTAGCTAGATATATGTAGGGTGTTATGGTGCTTGTTACTTCTTAGCTAGAAATGTGTTGTGGGGCTTGTTACCTCTTAGCTAGATATATGTAGGGTGTTATGGTGCTTGTTACTTCTTAGCTAGACATATGTAGGGTGTTATGGTGCTTGTTACTTCTTAGCTAGATATATGTAGGGTGTTATGGTGCTTGTTACTTCTTAGCTAGATATGTGTTGTGGGGCTTGTTACCTCTTAGCTAGATATATGTAGGGTGTTATGGTGCTTGTTACTTCTTAGCTAGATATATGTAGGGTGTTATGGTGCTCGTTACTTCTTAGCTAGACATGGTGTTATGATGTTTGTTACTTCTTAGCTAGAAATATGTAGGGTGTTAGCGTGTCTATATAATAATAACTCAGTTACCTAAGTATAAAACGTGTCTATTACCAAATGTAACAGATAGCGCGGTATATCCAACAATCTTAAGGCTGAGCCGTATATCATACTATTGTTTCAAATGAAGTGCTCAAGTATTTAGACAGATTCTAACCATGCGACAGTGTAAGAGCTTAATAAAACTCCTCTGTTATTGCAAAATGTCGTTAGAAAGCTTATGTGATCAATACGGTGGCATTAAGAGACGTTAATGAGATGCTAGCATATGCGTCTAAAGTATCAAATTGACCCGCTGTAAATCCAGTACGAGATGGTATCTGTACGATTGTACGGTACATAATTAAAAGCCGATGACGACGCGACACCAACTGATGGGGATTGTAAGTCGGAGATTGGAATCTACAACAGAAAGTAAATAAGAGATAACAATTTTGATGAATTGTTTTAATTTGTTTCATCTCCAGACGGGAATACATTTCATTTCGATAATCAAGGCTAAAACGCAATATGTGAGGAAAATCACTATTGTTTAGTATATTATGAACATATATGTTTTACGAGAAATCCGGTACGTTTAGGTTTAATTTAAAGCCATAATCAAAACAAATTGGTATTGACGTCGATTTTAACTTTCGTCATTCATTTGTGTTTATAATAACGTGTGTAAACGTCCTGCATTCTAACTCTTGCATCATAGCAATGAGCGAGCTATGTGTTAGTAAATGTCTTGCTAGCTTAACGGTTTACGTTCCAGAATTTGCAAATATTAATTTACATGTGACGTTAAACTCTCAAAAAGCGACCACACTTTATTTCAATGGTTTATTTCAATGTGTGTTAGGAAAACACTACAGACGAATAAAACAGTATAACCAGGATTGACTGACTTTTTGCGATAGTACAACAGTCGTTAAGGAAACGCGAATGTATAACCCCGTATGTGGCGGCCTGAAGTTAGCACGATATTCGATATTCGGTATTCAAATTGAATATCGAAAAACAAAACAACTCGAGATTCGTTATTCAACAATAGGTTTTGAATATCGAAAAATAAAAAACTCGAGATTCGTTATTCAACAAAAAAAATTGGTGAATTATATCGGAAAACAAAAAAAAATCGAGATTCGTTATTCAACAAAAAAAAATATTTGAATATCGAAAAACAAAAAACTCTTGATACGTTATTCAACAAATAAGTTTTGAATATCGAAAAACAAAAACCTCGAGATTTGTTACTCAACAAATATGGTTTTGAAAATCGAAAAACAAAAAAACTCGAGATTCGTTATTCAACAAAAAAAAATTGAATATCGAAAAACAAACAAAAATCGAGATTTGTCATTCAACAAATAAGTTTTGAATATCGAAAAGCAAAAAACTCGAGATTCTTTATTCAACAAATAATTTTTGAATATCGACAAACAAAACACTCGAGATTCGCTATTCTTCTTTTTTGCATCTTCTTCACCTTCTTTTTCTTCTACTTCTTCTTCTTCTTCTCCTTCTCCTTCTTCTTCAATTAACACAATTGTTAATGCATAAATCCCTTATGTAGATGTAGGTTAAAAACATGAAAAACTGTAGAAACATATTTGTATCATATTGTTTGTAGCAACCCATCACCTCTCTGCTGTCAGTGACTTTCCGACGGGTCCTTAACCTGTGTGTGTTCAAAGATTAATAAAAATGAAAAGCCCCTCGTGTGGCCTTATTGTGTCTATCATAAACAGTATTAGAGAGCCGACGAGGATCAATGCAGGGTTGTTTTTGAGAGAAATTGATTACATAGGGTTCGAACCTATCAGAATATGGTTGGCGAACGGTCACTTTTAGAACAAGAGGCACCAATTGGGCATGTGGACGCTCTACTTGCTAAAGATAAAGCTTATGTATAAAGAACCATAACTCCGTCAGAAGTCAACCCGAACATGGCAATGACGTACGCAACTAGGCTTGGTACTGATCATCCCTGCCAAGATTCTTTGAAATCCGGCTAGGGGATCAAGAGCATTAGTCTGGACAAAGTTTGTATATGAAAACCTTAAAAGGGCCAAAACTGTGCCAAAAAACATTCAACCAGAACACGGCAATGATAGATGCAACTAGGTTTGGTATTCATCATCCCTGCCAAGATTCGTTGAAATACGGCCAGGTGTTCTGAAGAGACTAGTCTAGAAAATGTTTGTGTATTAAAACCTTTAGAGGCCCATAGCTCTGCCAAATATCATTCAACTGGATACGGCGATGATATACACAACTAGGCTTGATACTGATCATCATTGTCAAGTTTCGTTGATATCCGGCCAGGGGTTTAGGAGAACTAGCCCCGAAAACTTTTGTTTATCAAAAACCAGATGAAGATATATACCCCTCCCCATCCCTTAAATGATATAGACAATATAATTTATCTTCACCAAAAAAACAAAAAAACAAGTGTGGCAAATTAACACAATGTACGCCCGTCATACTTATGAAATTTCTATACGTTTGACCATGTTATAGAACCTGGGCGAGATATTATGCCCATAAACATTGTTCTCAAGTTTCATGAAGATTGGGTTTTAGATGTTCAATTTATTGAGCGAAACCTAAACAAAAACGTGTACATTTTCAAATACCAAAGGGCCATAACTCCGGCATTATAGGTGCCATATTAGTGGTTATCAAACTTTGCTGAGATATTATGCCCATGACCATTTATCAACGTTTCATCAAGAGTGGATTTTAAATAATTAAGTAAAGGAGTGGAAACAGCAAAAATTGTCAATTTTTAAATTTCAAAGGGCTGTTACTTCGACATTACAAGTACGATCTTGCTAGTTATTGTAATTAGCCAAGACATTTTGTCCATACACATCATCCCTAAGTTACATCATTATGGGATTATAATTGTTAAATTTGTTTTTGAGCGGAAACCGCAAACTTCATCAATTTTCAAAAAAGCGAACGGCCACTCCGAGATTATACATGCGATATGGCTGGTTACAAACCTGGCCGAGATATCATGCCCATAAACGTTGTCCCCAAATGTGTAGTCAATTCAAGTAGGCATTCTCCCTTAAACGATCGAAAACCAATCCTTCCGACCGCCTGCCGATCGGCGCCCGCAAGACACGCGTATAAACATAATACGTCCTGTATTTTAAACGGGCGTGTACATTTCGGATTCTTAAGTGAGCATGTCTTTTTATTTCATTTACTCATTTTCCTTTTTTCAAATATCTTAAAGTTTGTTTATTATATACATATCAGTGTAAACAAGTTTTTACGAGAGTTAGCGACGCTGCGTTGCAAGCTTTCTTTCCTCTCACCGCTGCGGGTTCGAATCCCACTGACAGCTCGACTTGTAAGTGCGAAAGGGTCGATTCTTACGAATGGCGAAGGTGTATAGTACTGGTTATACCCAGGATAAAATGGTGGTCGGTCTCCACCACGAAGTCAAGTATCTTAATATACCATCCAGGCCACGTGTAAGCTCCACGAATGAAAATTACAAACACATGAGTGTATGAGAGCAATGAGTTAATTGAAAACGCCAATTGTTAGACATAGTATTGCGATTAAGACCCAGGTAAACTACGACTAGTATAAATATGCAAATATATACAAAAACAAAGTATAAACAGTAGGCTGGAACCCATCCAGAATAGGAATTGGCGTCAGTTTAAATGCAAATTATATTGTGTTTCATATAAAATGTTAATATGTAGTAAATTAGGCCGCCTGTTAATTTCCTTCTGCTCAGGTGAGCTATTCTGATCGCTTTTCGTCCTGCGTCCGTCTGTCCGTCTGTTCGTCCGTCCGTCCGTCAACATTTATAAACGACATCTCCTCAGAAAAAGCTTGACCACTTTTGACCAAATTTGACATGGATGGTACTGAGGTCAATGCCTTTCAAAGTTGTACAAATTAGGTCAGGTCGACATCCAAGATGGCAGCCATTACCATATATGTCCAAACCTTAACAAATATTCTTCTCAAGATCTGCTGAAAAGATTTAGACATTTTTTTGTGTATAAATGATCGCCAAATGGCTGTGCCCTGAGGTTCCGAACTGTGTATATGGAGAATTTACCTGTTTTACATAGACTTATATAGGGAATTAAAAAAATCCTCTTCTCTAAAAGCACAAGACATAGAGCTCTCGTATATTATATGTAGTATTAGCTTATTTATTTAGCTACCAAGTTTGTTCAACTGGTGATCCTAGGGGTCAATTCTGTCCGCCGCCCCGGGGGTCACAGTTTTACATATATTTATGGTGGAAAATCTCTTAAAAAGTCTTCTTCTCCGAAACCGCTTGGTCCGTTTTGACCAAACTTCACAAGGATTATCTATAGGTCAATTGTTTCCAAATTTGTTAAAATCTGGGCGAGCTACATTTAAGACGGCCGCCGTTAGGGTGTGGTCGGATTTGCTTGGGTGGGGTGGAGGTAAACATTTTTTTCTCAGAAACGACTTGGCCAATTTTCGCCAAATTTCACTTGGATGAAACTGTGGTCAATGCTTTCATATTAAAATAAATTAGGTCAATGCGACATCCAAGATGGCCACCATTACCATATATGGTCAAACCCTTAACAAATCTAATTCTTATGAATAGATTTTGAAAGTTTATATTTATAATTGATCTCATAGACTATAAAAGTGTTACTCATGAAGTTTCTAGAGTAAGAATTGACTGTGTCCCGAGGTTCCAAAGTTTATAAATTGAGATTTTCCATGTTTTACATAGATTTCTTTTGGGAAATAAAAAATATTCTTCTCTGAAATTTCAAGGCATAGAGTTCTAATATATTGTATGTAGCATCAGCCTTTGTCCTCTACTAAGATTTTTCAAATAGTGATCCTGGCGTTAAATCTGGCCCCGCCAAGGGATCACAGTGTTACATAGAGTTATAGAGGATAATCTTTACAAAATCGTTTTCTCAGAAACCGCTTGTTCAACTTTGACCAAACTTCACGTGGATGGTACTTTGGTCAATTGTGTGTACACTTTGTTAATATTAGGGCAACACCACATCCAATATGGTCGCCGCTGCAACCCCACTCCCCACCCCTCCCCGTCATGCACAAAGGGTATATTAAAATTGCCTCCGTTCGTCCGTCCGTCCGTCTGCCAAGTTGACATAAGTTTATGTTATT
This sequence comes from Cyrtodaria siliqua, assembly GCA_037043455.1. Lineage (NCBI taxonomy): Eukaryota > Metazoa > Mollusca > Bivalvia > Adapedonta > Hiatellidae > Cyrtodaria > Cyrtodaria siliqua. The sequence goes on along the minus strand of JAWPHD010002786.1, from coordinate 2,319 downwards.
CTCCCTGGTTTGTTTACTATAGTCGCAAATAGTCTATAAAAGAATCAACATTAGTTCGGTACACGTATCAATAGCTTATTGGTATCGCCCTTTTGTCTTTTGTGTTTAGCTCAGATGATGAAATTCGAGTCATCAATGTCGCTCCAGGATCTTATAACTTACTGTATTCTTGCATCGTTTTTAATGAACTTTTACCGCTAGAGACTCCATACACCATCTACAGCCTCTTGCTTAGAAATGGTAGGAAATATTTATTGATTCAATATTAAATATAATTGCACTGCCAGAAACTTTTTTTTCAAACTGTATTCATTTTTGTCTTTTCTACATATATTTATGTTGATACCCCTACGATACAACACTGGATGTTGAAATGGAGCATGCTCGAATTGTTTTTACTTTCGTTATTTTATTAAATATAAAAATATAATTTACGTTATGGTATTTATCTCATTTGAATGAAAATAACCAGTAAGTGAAACAAACAACGGAATTAACTCTAAGGAATCAATGATGGATACATTTAAGTAAAACAGGTGTTTAGAAACAACGTTGCTGTCTTAACTAGTTAAAGACATTCCATCAGTTTTTCATCCCCTATTTATGTATGTAATTCAAACAGCATCGATCAGCTTGGTTTGCATGAATTATAACAGTAAACTGCATTTGGAAACCGGAAGTCGGGGTGATTAGTGTGATTTATGCATTTAAATGTTAAAACTGCAGTCGATGTGTTTATTAAATATTTTGAAAGATTTAGTTGTTTTGTGTTTTTAACTCGTAATGGTTAACATATTTATATTAGACATATTACGCATGCCTTACAATTCTAATTTAGACTTGTTGTGCATTCACAAATATTCGGTTTTTACATCCTGACAAAAGTTAACTTTATTTTATTAGCCGTCAGCATTCCCTCGAAAACAATCGTCCACCCTACCCGAAGAATAAAAAATGTTATTTTATCTAGCATGCTTACATTTAACACCAATGGAATGGGTCTTAACACGTAGTGTTTAGACCACGTATATGGCCTCGATTCATGTTTTTTTATGCTCCCCGAAATTTTCGGGGGAGCATATATTTGCCATCATGTCCGTACGTCCGTACGGATGTCCGTACGTCCGTCCCGTTTTCTTGTTCGCTCAACTCCTACGTTTTTCATCCGATTTTTATGAAAGTTCACAGGAAGTATCAGTATTTGTCAGGACGTTCCGGTTGAATGATTTTTGGCGGAGTTCCGGGACTTTGAAGTTTTTAGAATCTGAAGATTGTCCGCTCAGCTCCTCGTTTTTCGTCCGATTTTCGTGAATCTTCACAGAAAGTACAAGTATGATATCTAGTATCGTATTGTCACGACGTTCCGGTGGTATAATTTTTGGTGGAGTTACTGGACTTTGAAGTTTTCTGGACTTTGAAGTTTTTCGAATCTGAAGCTTGTGCCTCTTAACTCCTCCTACATTGTTCATGCAATTGTCATGAAACTTTAGAATTATCAGTATGATGTCTAGTAACGCATATTATCGGGACGTTTCGGTTGAATGATTTTTGGCTGAGTTACGGGGCTTTGATTGAATTTCCCATTGTGTACTTATATTCGGGAAGCATCCATCGGTTCTACCGATTTCTTGATAAATTATTTCGTCATGAATAATGAATAATAGATTTTGATGAAAATAAAGCGCAAATAAGACATATTAAGCGAGCCGCAACTGATAATCGAGTGTGTGTGATCTTGTCGTTCTGTCAGTTTGGAAAAATTTGAAGGACTTTGTTCGAAAAAATCTCAGAGAGCTCAAGACGGATAAATAAACTTCTCATTAGCGACAGAGGAATATGGAATATGTTTCATGCGCTTTATTTCTTCACAGCCATTTAATAGTCAAGAAGAACTGATTATAAGTATACATTAGTCGGTGCCATGTATCCAAAGGTCACGTGTAATAGCCATGGACTGTACAGCACATGATTTAACAAGCGTTCTATAATACATTACGTTATGATTATAGTTTACTTAAAAATATACATACATTTTTTTCTGTTTGGGCTCATTAGAAATGTGTCAGCAACTTAAAAGTATGCAAGTAATGTTATAGGTGTACTTGCTTTGGTTGTACCCAGGACCTTAATCAGATAGATCGGCTGCAGTGGCGGAATGCCTTTTCTTATATATCAATGTTGCCCCTTTTCTCATTTGTTCATAACATTCGTGGCGGTTGCATACTTCGTTGCTCTCTGATAAAGCGAACAGTCGAGTATTCCCACAGCTTTCTTACAACTTTCAATGTATGTATAAATTGTGAATCGTCCGATATAAAA